>RPOG01003723.1:0-57431 GCA_008086565.1 Thalassoma bifasciatum | reverse complement strand
CAGAGGGCCTCAGATCTGGAATGAGCTTGATAATGAGTTAAAAACGTCACATTGCATCTCTGTCTTCAAGAAAAAACTAAAACAGTTACTACTGTCTAAGTATCTCTGATTTACTGGTTATATCACTGCATCCACGAACAATATCAGGGTCGTCTGCTACTTTTTCGTTTCTTTTTTCATTTTCTTTCTCTTTTTGTTTTCTTTTCTTTCCGTCTGTATTTGTGTTGTTATTTTACTTGTGTGCTCCTGCTTTATTTGTGGGAAAACGGGCCCCCTGCTACAAGCTTTAAATAGCTTCTTTGGGGTCACCCTTTCCACACATCCAGTGTGAAATCTACGGTACATATGTATATGCATATGTATATGAATATGTATATGTATATGTATGTGTATGTGTATATGTATATGTATATGTATGCATGTATGTGTACCAGTGCTCGCCAAGGTTGATGTGTGTGAATAAACTAAACTAAACTAAACTAATCAGAGTCAGCACAATGGAGGAGACAGAGAGTGTTGTTGTAACTTCACGAACTTATTGTGGAAAACTAAACCGGTTCTTTGGAAGAACAGGATTAGAACCAACTTAGCACTAGCACTAGCACTGAACTAGAACTGCCAATCGAGTGGGACTTTCGGGCTGAAGCCTGCTTGAGCACAGCACGATTGGCCAGTGTGATTGCGTCCTTATAGTGGCTGTGAAGTATTTCTGGAAAAGATTGCATTAGATGAACAAAGACTCCGCTTCCCAAAAGCCCTTGCTCCCCACTGTCCTGCCAGTGCTCATTCACCAAGAGCAAACATAACACTACTCTTCATTTTATTTATAGGCTGTCAGGTGTGAACAGATCNCAGCCTTAGTATTGTCTGCAGAGGGCCTCAGATCTGGAATGAGCTTGATAATGAGTTAAAAACGTCACATTGCATCTCTGTCTTCAAGAAAAAACTAAAACAGTTACTACTGTCTAAGTATCTCTGATTTACTGGTTATATCACTGCATCCACGAACAATATCAGGGTCGTCTGCTACTTTTTCGTTTCTTTTTTCATTTTCTTTCTCTTTTTGTTTTCTTTTCTTTCCGTCTGTATTTGTGTTGTTATTTTACTTGTGTGCTCCTGCTTTATTTGTGGGAAAACGGGCCCCCTGCTACAAGCTTTAAATAGCTTCTTTGGGGTCACCCTTTCCACACATCCAGTGTGAAATCTACGGTACATATGTATATGCATATGTATATGAATGTGTATATGTATATGTATATGTATGTGTGTGTGTATATGTATATGTATATGTATGCATGTATGTGTACCAGCGCTCGCCAAGGTTGATGTGTGTGAATAAACTAAACTAAACTAAAACTAATCAGAGTCAGCACAATGGAGGAGACAGAGAGTGTTGTTGTAACTTCACGAACTTATTGTGGAAAACTAAACCGGTTCTTTGGAAGAACAGGATTAGAACCAACTTAGCACTAGCACTAGCACTGAACTAGAACTGCCAATCGAGTGGGACTTTCGGGCTGAAGCCTGCTTGAGCACAGCACGATTGGCCAGTGTGATTGCGTCCTTATAGTGGCTGTGAAGTATTTCTGGAAAAGATTGCATTAGATGAACAAAGACTCCGCTTCCCAAAAGCCCTTGCTCCCCACTGTCCTGCCAGTGCTCATTCACCAAGAGCAAACATAACACTACTCTTCATTTTATTTATAGGCTGTCAGGTGTGAACAGATCACTGTAGAATAACTGCTGCATGTGGGTTGGTCTGAGCATATCACAAACAACTTAACCCCTGCTTGAGCCTTGAGCTCATGTTTTAGCCTTTAGTCCATGTTTTAGCCTTTAGCTTGTGTTTGAGTCTTTAGACTTTAACCTCAGTGCTCTGTCACTCTCCTGTTTAGCTTTCTTCTGCTCTTCTGTCCCCCTATTATGTCAGACAGTCCAGCTCCTTGTTCCACCATTACTAATAAATAAATCACAGAAATTCTTTTCAGCAGAGAAAAACAGAGATAGGCAACGCTAAACTTTGCCATCCCGTGTTGTTTTCTCATAGAGACTTAGGTGAAATCCAGTCTGACCTGATAGGGAAGCTGAGAAATGGCGTTTAGAAACAACCTTTTTTTTAGTGCTGATAATCTCATTTTGAGTTGTGAATTATGATTAATCATATCTAGATATGAGACTTGAGTCTAAAACTCTGGCTAAAGGTTGAAACACAGGTTATGCTGTTTTGTGATACTGGTCGTTCTGAAAACAAGAACCTGTTTTCTTGTTTCAAACATCAGCGCCATATAACAATCAAAAAAATACATTAATAATTAGATAAATAAATACATAAATTGATAAATACTTTACCTAGTTGCATTGATAATGTGAAAAAGAAAAGAAGTGTTAGAAGGAAGAGCGGCTCTCCATTCATTTATCAAAACAAACACATCTTGTTGAGAGTCATGTCATCACCACAGTTTGTGTTCAGTTGCTCAAAGTGGGGTCTTTGTCCCAAAAAACACCACCCCCAAATGAGTCACTGCAGTCCACTTCAAACAGATCGTCCTCACAGTCCCTTTAACATCCTGCTCACTTAACTGCCTGCCAAACATGCCCCCTTGGCCTGCCTCTGATTCTGTTGGATCCCTTTAGAGTCCAACTGATAAAACAGGAAGTTGCCAGAGTGGTCAGTAGTGACAGATTTATTTAGTTGCCCCTCACACACAGGACTGAAATAATCTCACACAACATCACAGTTAAAAGCTTCTTCCTACAAAGCTGAAGACCGTAAAAACCTGGATAGCATAGAAAAAAAGGACATGGGGGCTTTTATCTACACCACTCAGTGCCTCAGACTCTTTCATGCAGCACTCAATGCTCTGAAGGAATAGAGAAGGCTTTGTATAAGTTTGGCAGCTGGACAGCTGTCCTCTGGTGTGCTCTTCTGATATTATGTTGAGTCCTTGACGATCAAAGATGATGTTTTTCTGTTTAGATATCAGTGTAGGAGTCATTCTTTTCACCTCCCTCAGACTTAACACAGCCATTAACTGACAGGCATGTTCTTCCCCTCAGAGAAACGGAGCGTTCAGGCAGCGGGTACATCGTGGTCGACCCTGT
This sequence comes from Thalassoma bifasciatum, assembly GCA_008086565.1. Classification (NCBI taxonomy): domain Eukaryota; kingdom Metazoa; phylum Chordata; class Actinopteri; order Labriformes; family Labridae; genus Thalassoma; species Thalassoma bifasciatum. The sequence goes on along the minus strand of RPOG01003723.1, from coordinate 54,329 downwards.
CCTTAGAGTGGGAGCAGACCAACATGTCCTCCCTTTGGACTGCATCACCATCCAAACCTACCTGTCCAAATGTCTGGGACACCTGGATGACTGGCCGGACCGGCTGAGGGTGGCCAAGGAGACAGGTGAGCATGAACACACACTGTGCATGTTTTTACCATTACAGGATTCATTGTTACCTGTAGGGAACAGTGGCTTAGTTTTAGTGTGTTCTCTACTATAACTGTTTGTCCATGTCACAGGATACAACATGATCCACTTCACACCCCTACAGACGCTGGGAGAGTCCAGGTCCTGCTACTCCCTGGCAGACCAGCTGACCTTTAACCCTGAGTTCAGCCCACCAGGTCAGAGCTACAGTTGGGCGGATGTAGGGGCTCTGGTGGAGACACTAAAGAAGGAGTGGAACATACTGTGTATCACGGATGTGGTGTATAATCACACTGGTGAGTACACACACACACACACACACACACACACACACACACATATACATCCATCTTACTGTATTTCTTCTTTTCTAAATAAGACCCTGTGGGGTGAGCTAAGGATGAAGTTGGATGCTTTTTCTGTCAAAGCTCTTTTTTGCTCAAAAAAAAAACACCTACAGAGCAGAGCATCTTCTACAAAGGTCAAATAAAAACTCTTTGTCTTTTACACTGATGTGCTTTTAGGTACGAGGATGGTCAGTAAACACAGTCATGTTACGTGCACTCTTTACATCCTCCTGTTTGCTGATCATGTTACATGCACGGTTGAAGCTCTGATCAGCAGGTCAGGAGTCCACAGACCTTCACTCACTCTCAGTTCGTTCACCTTGCTCTATACACAGGTTTATCAGTCAGAGCCGAGAGCAGAGCAGATAATATGAAAGCATAGTAAAGAGCCACCAGCAGAGAGGAGCACGTGAATAAAAATAAACCACTTATCTGTGACAGCGGGCCTTAGGTCTTCTTTCAAATGATAACATAGGTTCACCAGGGGGTATTTAGTCCAAACTTTCATATGAGTTTAGATTTTTTTTTTTTAACTTAGTCTTATTCTATTTTTTCTTTTTTATTAGGACAATACAATCTATACATTTCAATACATTTTATTAAGTTTCGTTTCCTTCTTTAAACTGTATGTGAATACTTGACAAATCTCTATTGGCGAAATAAGATGAAAATTCAAGAAAATTATAACAGTGATAGCAAGTATGGATAATTTCCACTCCAGATTATAACATTACAGGCACAAATCTTAGTCAGAAGCAGGATTGCAGAGTTTTGATGTATTACAGGAGGATTTTGCACCACCAGTTAATACTATTGCAGCAATGAAGGCAGTATGCTTCCATCTTTTAGTAAAAGTGGCTTCCTATAAACTTAGTGTAAATGGGATTTGCCCCATGTGATAAAATTCACAAACCTTTTGATTCTATGTATCACGTGAGGAAGGTTCTGGTTTCAACCATCGAATGGTTAAACACTTTAAGGCAGCAGTAAATAATATATTCAAGAGGTGTATGTCTGCCCCTCAAGCTAAACCTTTAGGTATTACTCCCAATTTTGCCACTGAAAGTTCTTGGGGGAAGTTCTTTTTAAAAACCTCCTTCAGAGCATTGACCCCCCCCCCCCCCCAAAAAAAACAAAAACACACTCTACTTTGGTCACAACCAATATGAGAGTGTCATTAACTATATGCACTACACAGTCACTCCTGCATGAACTTGGATGTTATAGACTCATCTTGGACACTATTTGTGTCATTCTGAAATACCTGGTTATTATTTTACATTTACAAAAGTGTTGGTTTCGAGAATATATCCCATTCCTTGTGAGTTCTCAGGAAGGTTTTAAGTTTCAAGTATCTGAATTGAAAGCAGCTCATCATTGTCAGTTGCTCAAACGTTTTAAGTAGACCACCATCAAACAGAGGATGTTATTAAGTCAGTCTTATTTAAGACCATGTTTTAAAGCTGTTATCAAGATTATTGGGGGTAAATGTCTCCATACAGCCAGTACTTATTAAAGGTGAAATTAGCTTTGGTAACTTGAAGCACACTTCATTTGTCTCTGTATTCAAGAAAGACTTAAGTGCAGTCAGACACCCCTCTAGAAAGGATAGAGGCTCCTGGAAATGTTGTTTTTAAATATTAACCCATCAAATGCTTATGTTCCAACCTATCAGGGGTTTTATTTGTGCAGCCCAGAAGTTGACTTTTGAATTTGCTGGACTGAGGCCTCTATTAAACTTAGTTGCCAAATTTTTAGTCTTATTCTAGGACCCTTGTTTTGCCATAGATAGATAGATAGATAGATAGATAGATAGATAGATAGATAGACAGACAGACAGACAGACAGACAGGTAGACAGGTAGGTAGGTAGGTAGGTAGGTCCAGGTCACCTTTTACAGTGAATTATTTTGGTATGGTCAGCACTATAAAGGTTCTGTAGCAATATGGTAATGAAAACAACCAGATTCAGTATCAATAGTTTTGATGATTTTTATTCCATGTTGACTTTATCTAAAAAAAGGTCTGACCATCTGTGAGTACAAGAGCTGTCTGTCTGCTTAAACTTTAAGACTACCATGACTCCTGACAAGTATCAAGTTAAAGCCTCTGCATTTTGACATTTGATTACATCACAGCCTCAAGTTTTGAATGTCTTGAATGAGTGCCTGTGTGTGTGTGTGTGTGTGTGAGCAGCAAAGTGAAAAGCTACAATGATGAGCAGACTCACAGAGTTTCCACAGGCCAAGAAACATCCCTAAAACATTAATTGTCTCAGAAATCATATATGTCATGTCGTCCAGTCCAGACTTCACATTCAAATGAAAGAGGGAAAGTGTGTGAAAGTATGTTGAGTTAAAATGAAAAACCTTTTACTTTATGCAGAGAGTCAATACCCTGACCTCCTTGTGGCCTGCCCTCACCTCGTGTCCTCAGAAAGGTCAGGAAATGACAGAAAGGTCAGCGTCTCCCCGAGGTTTTGATATTCTATCTGTCCGTGTCAGTCTGTCCACAGATTTCTACAATCTCCCTCTTAATAATTGACCCTTACTGAGAGGAAATTGACTGGAGAAGGATTTTCAGTACAACTATTGTAAACATCTGTTTCCAGCTGAGTTTTACATAAAACATGTCTGAGGAAATCTCCTGGTCACAGTGGGGGCTGGGGTAGTGTACTGCAGATCTTACTTTGGCCAATTGTGTTATTTTCTTTGTGATTATTTCTATGGAAGTCTCATGATGGAAACTCACATGCAAGAAAATACATGAAACCCAGGAGCCAGATTACCTCAGCTCTCATTGTGTCATTTAACCTTCTGCAGTTTTGCTGTAACAGTGAATGGTTTATCTTTTGGCTGAACAGTAGTGATGAATATTTACTAGCTGAATTAAGACGCAGGAAAGCTTAAAAAGTACCTTAACTAATAATGTCTCCAACATTTGCTGTTCAGTAAAACAGAACACCACACTGAATCAGTAGCTTACACTGCCAGTGGATCTTCTGCTGGTAGATGAGGATGTTAATATTTTATTTCATGCGAAGTTCTGTCTCATGTTAGCTACAGTCAGTGAGATCATTTTAACATTGTTAACATTAATGGGCATATCCCTGTTTCCAAGAAACATACACATGCATAGACAGTGTCATCCAGAGGAGTCTTTTGGGCAAGGGATGATAAAAAATTGAGAGGAAGGACGATTTAAAAAAAAAAAACAAAGAAAGGGAAAATGTCAAGAAAAAGGGAGAGAATCAGTTTGGCTTGGTGACATCATACTTCTTGTATGATTGCTCACTTACTCTCAAATATTTGCCCCCTTCAGCTGTGTGTCACCATATCTGTAAATATAAAGTCCACACTGCCAAAACACACAGTAAGCATGTAGAGGTCCCATCTGCTTATATAGGCCCCATGAGGACTTTACAAGTGATCTTGAAATAGTCTCCCTTTTATGTATTTGCCTGTTTTATTTCTGAAAGATATTTCTCAGTGTTTGTAGTCAGGTCAGATTCTCCAGAGTGAAAATGGATCTATAGACCTAAAGTTCCTTGTTGTCCCATGACAGCACTACATGAGCTGGCAAAATTGAGCAGTAAGAAGCAAGACCTTTATGTTTGGTATTTTTTGGCTGAAAATGATTTCTGTGTTTTATTTAGTCGTAATGGTGGAATCAAGGGTTGAAAGTCAGGACAGAGGAAAGATAAACAGGGGAGTGATAGAGCATGAGATAAAACAGGGGCTAAACTGTTTGTGCTAATGTTGATTCCTGTCCACATGCAGCAGTTATTCTGCAGTGATCTGTTCAAACCTGAGAGTCTATCAATGAAACAAAAGCCAGGTTACGTTTGCTCTGCTTGGTGAGGTTAGCGTTGGGAGGATATAACCGGGATTCACTAAAGTTACACATTACAGACACGTCTCAGAGCACTGGGCTATATGTTTTACTAAACAGATGGTCCGCTCACTTTCTGGACACTAATCTACAAACTGACTTCAAAGTTTAATTGTTATCATATTATGCACATAAACACACATTGCTATGCACACTAGGAAAAATTGTCTTGAACAAAAAAAGTATAGTTTAACTGTAGATCTGCTCTCCAAAACAAATGCACACCTGGTCTGAGTTATGTCTGTACTACAGTGTGTGATGATGCTCATGGAAAATGGAATCTTTCTCCCTGAAAAACACTAAAAACCAAGAGAAAGTTCTCAGTGCCTTTAAGTTTGGTGGTTTGATTTTGGTTCAGTTTCTGTCTTAACCTCATAGGAGATCAAAATTTAAATGCTTTCCTCATCCTGACTGACCCCAGCACTTCTATGTAGCTGATCATTTGCAGAGTTTCATTTTTTGTCCTTGGATTGCCATTGTCTGACTCACATAATGAGGATGAGTGTGATCAGTGAAAAGTCTTCTGTCTGTACAGTCTTGGAGGTTTAGTTGCAATGTCTTGTGTTTCTCTCCAGCTGCTAACAGTGCGTGGATCAAGGATCATCCAGAATGTGGCTACAACCTGGTCAACTCCCCCCACCTGAGACCTGCCTGGGTGTTAGACAGAGCCATCTGGCATCTAACCACCAGTGTTGCAGAGGGGCGCTACGAAGCTAAAGGACTACCTGCTGACATCACCAATGAGAGCCACCTGAATGTAGGAACACATTCAAGCACAGTTTGATAACTAATCTCCATCCACGGCAACATCCTGAAAACACGTGATCACATGGATCACATAACCCAAGTGGCTGTGACACTTGGGACATTTTTGGAGTCAGATTTTGAGCAGAAGAGATTGTTGTGGACATCTCCTTTCTTTTGCCTTTTGCTATGATAATCCAGTGCTCACAGCTCTGCAGGAGTAGCCCTTATTAATAGTCCTTTTTAGAGCTCTCAGCAACCAGTTCAATTTGTCAAGACAGTGAACACTAGTAAAAGAAACCAGCATTAGAAGAGCTAGAGAATGTTTTTTGACCCCTTTTTAATTACAGTTTTACTGTACGATCTTTACTGCTGCCACTCAGAACGGAGGCTCTGATGTCACAAATACACTTGATGCATCTCTTGTCCAGCTCCACTTTGCCACACCATCAGATCAGATAGGTTTCCATTCAAGTCAATGCATCAACCATAGACTGTATAATCAGTGGACGTAACGACGTCCGGCTCAAACTGAAGCTTCCAGCAGATGCCCCGCCCCCTGGTGTCTGGCTGCAGTATAGGTCATAAGCCCCGCCCCCTGGTGTCTGGCTGCAGTATAGGTCATAAGCCCCGCCTCCCCATGTATTCCAGATATGAGCCGGGAAAACTTAAAAAATTACGATACCTCGTAGAAACGTTTCTCTCATCCTTACACTAAGGTGGTATGACATTGTATTCTGGCTGCATTGTGTTAAAGTGTTTTTTTTACTGAGAAGTTGGTTTTTCATTAGTTATTGGACGTTAAAAACCGTGTTGTAAGTTTTGTTTTACAATAGTTGACAGCTGCCGTTGGTGAGTAGTATTTATAGGGGACATAAGAAACTTCAGGAAAGAGCCAAAAGGAGACTAAACCTTCTAAAGAAGAAGAAATAAATATTTTTATTTCTCTTTTTTACTTGGCTCCACTGGAAATTCTCCATTGCGCAGACTCTGGCTGCACAATGGCGGTTCCCATGACGGGATTTTTTGGCTTCAAAATCATAGAACAGTGACAGGCGGAGCCACGCTGTTTATTCTATATACAGTCTATGGCATCAACCTGCACTGGGGCCACTCCTTTGGGGTCTGGCTGCATCCATTCTCTGGCAGGTCACAGAATGAGCGGGACAGAAATGTATGCACGAAAACCACCCATAATCACCCGGTGACTTCTAAAATAAGACAAACTGTGTCAAAACCAGATCCTATTCACCTTGACTTCAGCTACAAACCAACATAATGAGCAGGAGTCAACAGGTTTGAGGTTTTACAGCCCAACATGAACCAGGGGAGGATCATTAATGGATCTGAAAGTGCTGTAACTCCCCATTCTCACGACTCCAGCTGTAGACTGAACGTGCAGCTGGTGTGAGTTGACGTCTGCAGTCAGTACGAAACAGAGCTGGACTGAAGATGCATCTGTTGTATTTGAGCCATTAGTGTTTTGGCCTCACTTTTGGGAAGGTGTTGTACTGCCTCTTTGTTACACACCAGACACTAACAGCTAAAAAGGGACAACAAGAGGTTTAAAGACAGATTAAAAACTGGTCCAGACCATGTGTGCCAAAAACCTATCACTGATAAGAAAAGTAAGTAGAAACTCAGTGTAATAACGTTTGCCCCTCATGTGTGCGTCTTCCAGGCCATCCGGACTGTGCTGTGGCAGGATGTTTATCCTCAGATCAAGTTGTGGGAGTTCTTCCAGCTCAAATCGGACAGTGCTGTGGATCAGTTCAAGAGTCTGCTGATGAAAGGTCTGTTTAAGTGTTGATGGGAAATAGCAGCCAAATGTATATACAGACATGAGGCTGAAGGAAGGCTACAGGTATTTTAACAAAGGGTAACAGGTTCCTCGTGTCTTTGTGTGTGTGTGTGTGTGTGTGTGTGTGTGTGTGTGTGTGTGTGTGTGTCTGTGTGTGTGTGTGTCTGTGTCTGTGTGTGTGTGTCTGTGTATGTGTGTGTTTCAGGAGCCAAACCTAACCAGGCTAAGACCGGGGGAGAGAAGGGTTTGAAGATCATCCAAGACCCAAACTACCGCCGCTTTGGAAACACCCTGGACATGGACTCAGCTCTGGAGACTTTTGTTCCTCACAGGTCCTTTTTTGTCTTATTCTCTGTACTTTGGGAAGAAATGGACGTTTAAAGGCTGATTTTATTATTATTTCATTGGCTTATTTAAACAAGTCTGCAGGCAGACTGGGGCTGTTTTCCAAACTACCTACTACATGCTACATGTGAAAGTAGTAGATAAAGCCGACTACTTTCACATGTAGTATGTAGTATGACTGTTTTGTTGGGTCTGTTTTATGCTACTCTGGGTTTCTGTTTTGGAGAGTGGAGCTGATGGAATGTTTTTTAATGTTTAACTTTATCATCAATATAGAAAACAAACCATGTGTACATTTTGGCATTTCAGTCATTACTATGCAAATAGATTACCAGATGAAGCATTTTATACAAATTGTCGGTGAAGTAACATGAACAATACAATTAGATAAGTTGATTTAGAAGTTAATTAAATACATAGAAAACTAAAGAAATCAAATTAAGCATGAGAAGGGAGGTGGAGGGTGGAGGTTTCAGGGTTTACAGCAAAATTGCCATATTTAGTTTTCAATCTACACCAAAACGTCATTATTTATTGCTGACCAATCTGGAACCAACTGACCTTTTTTTTTTGTTGTTTTTACAGCTGATGGAAAAACTGTCCATTTTACTCATGCAGTTGACAAAAGTGAACAAGTCATTGCTACGGGCTTATAGAATTTAGTGGAAGTAAATACTTCTTTAATGATATAAAGTGAGCAGATTTACTGTGGTTTTTTTCCTGCCACTTTGCTTCTATCTCACAGACCATCTAACATTAGTGTTGTTGTGTTGTAGCTGTGCTGGTTTATTCCTGTGACAATAATTCACCCAAACCTGAGTGGATAAACTGCATCAGCTTCATGCATTGTGGGAAACAGTATGTCAGGTAGACTGGTCCGCTGCATGCTGAGAAATATTCCCGGATCAGTTGGACACCCAGAAACTTTTAGTTAACTACAGATGTCGCTAGTTTTCTTATACTGCCTACTACATACTGGATTTCAGCTAAATCAGTTCTACTAGTGTAGTAGGTGGTTTGGAAAACAGCCTAACAGCAGAGAACCATGGCTTCAGTCTTGGAGGTGCTGATTTCATCTCAGCTGCAAACCACCTCGGTGCTTGCTTGTAGTCCAAAAGATCCAAATCCTTTGACAAAAAAGCAATGATGAAACTCCGAGGCTACCCAACCATGGAGACCATAAACAGAATCAATGACCAAAGGCAGTCCTGGCAGAGGCCGACACACTCTGGGAACATCCAACCCAAATATTTGTGATACTCTTTGAAACAACCACAGTTAACCAAAGAGCTGTACTGGAGAAAAAAAAATAGCTCACATGAAATAAAGAAAAACTGCATATAAAATCTGGAATCAATTTAAAAAAACATAAATTGTAAGTAAAATGAAAAAGGCATGCTAGAAGCAATTAAATGAATAAATTAAGTGGACAACTACGGTGTCAAAGGCAGTTAAAAGAGTTGGGATTTAAAAGAGGAAGAGATAAAGGCCTGTTTAACGTGCTGAGGTGTACCGCTCCATAGTTTTGGAGTCACAACAGCAAACCTTTGGTCCCTCTGAGCTTCCACTTGCTCTTGGGCACCTTCAGGAGCAGCTGATCAGCTGACCTGACATGTCAGCTGACCAGCTGGCACAAAGTCAGCCCCTTACATGTCTGACTTTGAGCCAGTATGTGGACACAAGAGGCACGTTGGTCACACAGTGACTCGATGGGACACAGTTTCAGCTCAGGAACCCCCACAGGTCACTCGAGGCATTGCAGGCCTTTTCCAAGCCCACAAAGTACATGTGGACTTGATGAGCAAACTATATTTCTACCCTGGTCTCACTACAATTCAGAAAAAAGTTTGTGCTCATAGCTAACCAAACAGTTTCTCTATTTTTCTTCAACTTTTTCTTATGCCAACAAATCCATTTCTTTGCTGTAATCTCTTCATCCTCCTCAAAGAAATTGTTAGATAAACTCACTCAGTGTGACACAAACACACTGCTGAAGCTTGCAGACCAGTCAGAAAAACTAAAGAGCAATGACTAAATACATGAGACAGATCATGTCCATGTAACTGCCTACTGCAGAGATGAGTGTGAACAGGTTCATCAGATGTAACACCTCCAGTTCTGAAGCCCGACTTGGCTCACTCTTCATGTGTGCTATTTCAGTGTCCTTCTATACAGTTGCATGTACTGTATGTTCTGTATGTAGAGTGCTGGTATTTCTGTTTCATGTTACCCCCCCCCTCTCTCCACAGCTCATCCCCGCAGCACATCGAGGAGTGCTGTGATTTGCTGAGGCAGAGGCTGAACCAGATGAACGAGGAGCAGCTTCAGATGATGAAGCAGCATCAGGAGCAGGTGATTCCCGCAGTGTCACAGCAACATGCAGAGTTACTGCTGATCACGCCTTCTTGGCTCCATATAGATGATGAGACATGTCAGATATGTGTGGGTGCACATGGTGTTAAACCTGACACCTGCTGGCTCTGCTCCCAGTGAAGACACTGATGGATGTCATGTCAGGGAGCCTCTGTCATTTATAGAAGACGCTGAGTTTATATCTGATGTAATACAGCATGAGGACAGAGTTTTCTAGAAACTGCACCTAGAGCACAGTGTTTCTACAGTCCACACCAAGTCATGCTCATATTTTGTTCCCTTTTATCTTCAAGGCTGCCAACTGCATTGTGGGAAATGTGGTGTATGAACGACTGGCAGACCATGGGCCCAAACTCGGTCCTGTTACCAAGAAAAACCCTCTAGTTACCAGGTGACACTTTTCATTTCATTAACCCACAGCATTTTGTCTCTGGTAACTCTGTTGGCTTATTTTAAAACACAGAAGTGAAAGTTCAAGAAAATAGATTTCAAGTACTTGTAAGTACCAAAAACTCTGCATCGTTTTCTTGCTATCTTTTCCACCTCCAGGTCTGATTCACATAGAAAGAGTTAATGATGGTCAAAAAGTCCACCAGGCTCTTAGGCTTTGTGCACATTGCTCCTTTTTAGCATCTTGTTGAGACTGAACTGCCATCATCTCGACCCAGTTTATCACAAGTTGCACGAAGCTCCCTCATTCTACCTCTAAATCTAGTCCACTTGTAGTCCTGTGATGGTAAACTGAGTAGAGACAGGAACTTCTTACCTCTGTGGAGTTTATTCATAAAAGTACTTGTTCAGATTTTATAGAAGATAAGTAATTCCCTGTTGTGCATAATAGCACAGCCAGTGCTTGCGCCACAAGACAGCTCCTGGCTGATTTAACTCCTGGTTATTACAATAACAATGTTAAAGTTCAGCCTCATCCTGCTGAGAAATAATCCATCAAAAATTCCCCACCATTGAATCTGGGTGTTTATTTGCATTAAGGTCTTTAATCCATTTCAAACAGGTTCTCCTCTCAGCCCCCTTTAAAGCATCTCTCTCTGCAGAGCCAGCAGACCTTACTGAGTTACCTCACTGAATAAAAGAACTGCTGCCCTCCTGTTGTTGTGATTGGACAGTTTTTGAAACAAACATTGTGACTTCTATGCTTCACCATTTAAAACATGTCAACAATCATGTCATGTCAATAATTAAGGCCACTTTGGCAACTCCTGTGTTCTCTCAGGTTGATGGAGATGCAAAAGCACGAGTGTTTGATCCACTGCCTAAATCTGTTTATCTGCTAGTCGGTTTTATGCAAAGTCAATGTTTAAAATGGTTAACTCTGGTCCATATTAATACTTAAGTGACACACCAAATATGACATATTGGTGCAAAGGTCGAGCGACAACTTAACCAAGGATAAAAAGGATTAAATATTGATCTTAGATGTGGGGAGAACAACAAATAAAGCTAGAGAAAGGCAGCTTTGGTTTTTAGCTGTGACTGACTGTTGCATGCAGAGTAGATTTTAGTTTGGTGGTTTGTTGATGGATCCAGTGGTGCAGGAAACCAGAGAAACCAGGTTTGTGTATCCCCTGGAGGATGAGAGTTTATACCTCCAGTATAAGTGTAAAACCTGTAACTCTGGTCTGTCTCTCCTGTTTGTCATCTCTCCATCTCAGGTATTTCACCTACCCGTACCAGGACATGGCTCTGGAGCAGGAGATGCAGATGCTGGAGCAGCCGGGCAAGATGTGTCACTTCCTGGCTCACAACGGCTGGGTGATGGGCGACGACCCACTGCGTAACTTTGCTGAGCCAGGTGTGTGTGTGTATATGTCTGTGTGTGAAAGTTTCTGACCCTGAAGGGAGGGGGAAGGAGTTGGAGAAACTAGTGAACCAGATAATCTCTGCAACTCTGCCACCCTCAGGCTCTCATGTGTACCTGCGGCGGGAGCTGGTCTGCTGGGGGGACAGTGTGAAGCTGCGGTACGGCCGGGGTCCTGAGGACTGTCCTTACCTGTGGGCCCACATGCAGAAATACACCGAGATCACTGCCAAGTATTTCCACGGAGTCAGACTGGACAACTGCCACTCCACACCCATTCATGTGGCTGAGGTACTTTTATTCAGGATCATGTTGTCAGGCTGCTCAGGGGATTTCTTTGCATGCTCCTCAGCTGTAGTTTGTGATGCAGTCCATTTCAGGACCCATCATTCAGACCATACTGAGTTGTCTTGATTAATGGTGTAACATTTTTTGAGAAACTAGCTTAAAGGATAGCCTGCTGACCCCAGAGAACCCATTTTCTCACACACAACCAATCACCAGAGGAGATAGTAAAAGAGTCAGGACAAAGAGAAAAGTTTAAACCTGTGATTCTCTGTGGGTGTGACTCATCTCTCCCTGTGTGTGTGGTCCAGTTCATGTTAGATGCTGCCAGGCGGGTCAGACCCAACCTGTATGTGATCGCTGAGCTGTTCACAGGCAGCGAGCTGCTTGACAATGTGTTTGTGAACCGGCTGGGAATAAGCAGCCTGATTCGAGGTACAACTCTCAGGCATGAGCTGACTCTGTGTTTTTCTCTTTTTTTTTCATTGCATCATCCTGCATCCCCCCTCCTCTCTCTCTCTGTCTCTCTCTGTCTCTCTCTTTTTCTCTGGTTCTCTGTCTCTTTGCTCTTGGGGCCTTTGTGACTGCATGCTGTGGTCACTCTGAGGCCTCTTATCACTAACTGGCTGCTCCTCCTCCTCCTCGTCCTCCTCCTCTCTCTCTCTCTCTCTCTGTCTCTCTTTCTCTCTCTTTGTCTGTGTCTGTGTCTCTGTCTTTTGTCCTGACCCGTTATCCCGTCTGCACTGGTGTCTGTGTGCTGCCTTGCTGTGGCTGACCAGTACATGCTGGACGTAGCCCGAGCAGTTTGTCCTAACCTCTATGTGGTGGCTGAGCTCTTCACGGGCAGCGAGGAGCTGGATAACGTCTTCGTAACCAAGCTAGGCATCTCATCTCTGATCAGAGGTACAGTAAGTGATAAACAGAGCACTCACACAGTCACACTTACACCCACAGATTAGTCTTCAGCACTGATCACCTGGACACTACAGGAGGCAGTTATGTTTCCTGCAGTATAAACAGTTGGACGTGAAGACCAATCACCAGATAGCCCCAAAAGTTAACAAGCACAGCATTTACAAGTATTCAGGGGTTAATTACAACACAGGCAAATTCTGCTTCTTCAATGGCAGTGTCTCTCAATGGGAAGGTCAGCAGTTCAATCCCAGATGGAGCTGTCCACATGCTGAAGTGTCTTTGTGAAAGGGACTGAACCTCTAACTGCCCCCAGTGTTGATCCAGGGATGTGTAAAAGGGTTTAGCATTTATTACCCAAAATGTGGTTGAATATATTTCCTCACTCATAAGCTGCATCAACAAATTATAAAACTAGCATCTTCCACATATTCTGGCCTGTTTGCCAGTTTTGACCAAGTTTCCAGTGTATTTGTAGCTCACACATCCCTAAAACATCAGTGATCCACCTCTGTGTGGCCTCCAAATATAACCTTTATGGTTGGGGCCAAAAAGTTCAATTTTGGTCTCATTACTCCAAATGACTTTGTTCCAGAAGCTTTGAGGCTTGTTTCTGAGCTGTTTGGCGTGTTGTATGCGTGATACTTTGTGTAGAAATTACTTTCTTCTATCAACTCGACCATGCAGCCCATTTTTCCTCAAGTGCCTCAAATGCACATCTTGAATGTTTTTCTTCAGAGAGTCCTGTATTTCCGCTGAATGTACTCATTGGTTTTTCTTTACATCCCTAACAATTCCCTGTCATTTGAGGTTGAAATTTTTGTTAGTCTACCTGACTGTGGTTTGGTTTCAACAGAATCCCTCATTTTCCACTTCTTAATTATAGTTTCATCACTGCTTATTGGCCTCCTCAATTCCTTGAATATCTTTTTTATAACCCATTCTTATTTTGCACAGTTGAATTAACTTTTCCTACAGATCCTTTAACTACTTGTTTTGCTTTCTCCATGACTCAAAATCCAGAGATGTCAGTGCAGCACTGAGTAAACATGCATGTGTCTTTCAGGAGCTTAGAAACTCAATGACCTTTTGTAGACATGCATTGATTTCTAGCAAATATAACACAGGTGAGGATGGTTTACCTTTAGTAGCCATTTAAACCCACTCCTGTAAACTTCTGTTAAGTTAATAGGCCAAAATCATCAGGATATGTAAACTTTTGATTAGGGTCATTGTGGAAGTTTTTGTTGTCATTATAATTTGAAAAGAGTAAACTCTCTTTTTTTAGTAAATGTCTTCACCCAACCCCTAACCATGAGCAACAGAAAGGTTTTTGTGATATCATTCATATTCTCTGAGAAAAGGTCAAAAAATCATAAATTCTGTCAGGATGTGTAAACTTCTGAGCACAACTGTAGGTGTTATTATTAATGAATAATCTGATAATGGCGCATTTTATCAGCAAAGTGATCCCTGTGCTTACAGAATAAAGAGAGAGCAGATTTCCTTCATGTAAAAGTGTTTGTTAAACAGGTTAAAAGCAAAGACAAAGCTCTATAACTATTTTATTAGAGATATTACAGCACATGTGCAGAAACACAAACAGCTGTTAGAGCTGAATGACAGATGATCCTGATCAGCTGATGCTGTTGACGTCTCTTCATGTGACACTCCAGAAAAGGACATCTCATTCCTCTTTAAATGATCTCCTCGTCTCCTCTCTCTATTTCCTTACATCTCTCTCATGCATCTCTGGTGGGCGGGACAAAGACATTATCTGGGTTTTATTTTCTGATATGAGGGACAAAAAATATTGAACTTTCTTGTGATTTTCTCATTTTTGAGATGTGCTTGTTAGTGCAAAGAGGGTTTTTTTGGTCCTTTTTTCCAAATAATTCCTTCTTTCTTCCATCATGCGTTCCTTTCTTTTTCAAAATGAGAACAAAAAAAAAGGATCTTCCCCTTCAATTTAGAAAGTGATAACAAATCAGCAATATGAATCAAAGTATCTCTTCTTTTTGGGTCATTTATTCCTAATTTTGTTTGTCAAATGTGGTGCTCTTTTTAATGAAGAGTGATTGATTGTTTGTGTTTGTTTAACAACACATAAGATGGGGAACCTCAAAATACTTGCACAATGAATCGCAACTGCAATATAAGGGAAAATAATCGCAATAAGATTATTTTTGCAAAGTTAACGTCACCATGAGCCACTTGTTGGAGTATCAGTCTGTTTCATGTCGCTGTTAGAGGAAATATCTCCAGAGTGAGAGGCTGTCCTTCTGTCTGTATCGTGTTCTCATCGGAGATGTGAGAACACATGCACATGGCCACTGCTGTCGTCACAGAGGTTTGGCCAATCAGAATCAAATACCATATGCAGACAGATGACATAGAAATTTAAACAAATACTGAATTTTTGAGTCACTTTTTTTGACTTGAGAGAGTATTTTGTGTGTTCTTAAGGATAGGTATGGATGTTTTTAAGTCTTCTACTGTTTATAAATGGGATGAGGTTGAGCAGCAGTCCACCAAGTCACCATACGTTAAGCTGTAGCATGAGAGGAGTTATTCAGAGCTCCATGTGCCTGTTGTAGTTAGCTTCATGCACACTTGGTCAAGTTGTTTTGTCTTTTTGTCATCTTTATGTGAAATTAACACAGAGCTTCACAGTTGTGAAATTTTCTGGCATTTGATTGGCAAATGAAACAGCTGAGGTCTGGTTGAAAATCAACGGAAAACCAAAGTTTGCTCTTTCACCTGTCATGACTGTGAGCTCAGTGGACCCTCTGACTAAACTTCAGCTTGTGTCTATCAGTTGTCACATGCACAGGTAGCATGAATGTGTAAGCTCCTCTTTAGTTCTGCAGCAGCACAGACGGTGTTTGATAACTGGAAATAACCCCACCCCCCCCTGCCTACAGAGGCCATGTCAGCTGGTGACAGCCATGAGGAGGGACGGTTGGTGTACCGGTACGGAGGAGAGCCGGTTGGAGCGTTGGTTCAGCCCAGTCTCCGCCCTCTGATGCCATCCATTGCACACGCCATGTTCCTGGATGTAACCCATGACAATGAATGTCCCATACAGGTGAGTCAAGGTCAGGTGGTGACAGCACTCTGCACTGGCTGCAGTCTCCTTTCTGTTTCTGAGTTCTCTGACTCTCTGTATGAAGCACAGAGAGCAGTGATGGTGTCTGTGTCAGTGTTGACATGAAGCAGGATGATCTGTCCAGGTAACAGGTGTGTGGTCACTAAAACTCTTCTCTGTCATGCAGCTGCGTTCAGCCCTGGACTCCCTCCCCAGCTCTGCCATCGTCTCCATGGCCTGCTGTGCCACCGGCTCCACCAGAGGATATGATGAGCTTGTGCCACACCAGGTCAGACACACAGGGAACACTGTTTTATTTATTCTTGCACTGCAAAAACTGAAATCTAAGCAAGTCATTATGTCTTCTTTTTAGTAAAATGTGTCTTACTATTCTTGATTTGAGCCACATTTACAAGACAAGGTCATAAAAATGTCTCATTTCAAGCTTTTTAAGGATGAAAATGAGGCATCAATTGCTTGTAACAAGTAAAAAAAAAATCTGCCAATGGGAAAAGATTCTTGTTTTAAGACATCTTTCTAATTTCAAGAAACTTCCCGGGCGAATTCGTCTTATCCCATTGGCAGATTTTTTTGACTTGTTACAAGCAATTTACCTCATTTTTGTCTTAAAAAAACTTGAAATAAGACATTTTTACGACCTGGTCTGGTAAATGTGGCTCAAATTGAGAACAATAAGACAATTTTTGCTACAAATAAGACATAATGACTTGCTTCGATTTCCGTTTTTGCAGTGTGATCATTGCCTTAATCATGGTCTCTTTCATTTCATGAACTGAACAATAGAAGAGGTTTGTGAAATACCTTGTTTATATATACACAGTAGTATGGCCACCCCAACCTCAAATGTTTGTATGATTGTGATTTATACCTAATCACATAGTCTACAAACCTTCAATGCTTTATTTGTATTTCTCAAACATCACTCTCAAGTCTCAGCTCCATTGAACAAGAGCTTCAAACTGCAGTTCCCACAGTGTTCACCTGGGGCTGGCTCCAAAGCTAGAGAAGCTCTGAAAGAGTCCATAATAAAATTATTTTTTTTAAAGAAGAAGTTAGCATGTTCACAGATTTATAAAGCAACTCTTTTGATAAAATTAAGGCACAAGATTAAAGCAGAGATTTTTCCCATCATTAGAGGCATGGCCTATTTCAAGCAATTGACTTTTGAGACAAAATCTCAAGATACTTTGCAAAAATATTAGGTCTTGTCCATAAAATGTAGAATGGACGTCATCTCACTTGGCTCAGAGTGAGGTCACCACAAAAACTGCTCCCCCTAGTGATGCCCCTTTTATACCCAATCATGACAATCACCTGTTTCCAATGAACCTGTTCACCTGTAGAATGATCCACAGGTGTTTTTGAGCATTCTTCAACTTTCCCAGTCTTCTTCTCTGTTCCAGCTTTTTAGCTATGGGTCGCAGGCATCAAATTCAAAGTTAGTGAATATTTGTAAAAACAATAAAGTTTGTCAGTTTGAATTGTATATAACTTGTCTGTGTAGCATGTTCATTAGATACAGAGTGCTCAGCATAAATGAGTACACCCCCATTGAAATGAACGCAAGAACCATTCCCAAAATTTTGACAAAACTGAGTTTCATAGAACATTTGTTTCACTCACAGCATGAAAGTAAAATTACAAAGTATAGTATTTTGTATGAGCTCCACGACTTTTGAGGACAGCACCAAGTCTTCTGGGCATGGAATGAACAAGTTGGCAACATCCTGCAACATCTATCTTCTTCCATTCTTCAAAAACGACCTCTTTTAGAGTCTAGATGCTGGATGGAGAGTGATGTCTCTTTAGAATTCCCCATAGGTGTCCAATTGGGTTCAGATCAGGAGACATACTAGGTCACTGAATCTCTTTCACCCTGTTCCTCTTGAGAAATGCAACAGTGGCCTTGGAAGTGTGTTTTGGATCATTGTCATGTTGGAAAAGTGCACGAAGGCCAAGGGCACGGAGTGATGGTAGCACCTTCTCTTTCAATATGGAGCAGTACATCTGTGAATTCATGATACCATGAATGAAATGCAGCTCCCCAACAGCAGCAGCACTCATGCAGCCCCACATAAGGACACTGCCACCACCACCACCTTTGACTGTCAGCACCATGCACTTTTCTTTCAACTCCTCACCTTTGCCACGCCATACAGTTTTAAAGCCATCAGTCCCAAAAAGATTTAGTCTTGAATAAATTTGTTAGGAAAAGTACTTTAAGTGCGTGCAAATTCACAAATCTTGTTTGCAATCAATGGCCCACATTTGTGGAAGTTTTTAGTAGTACAGTGTCCCATGGAGTATTTTGATTCTGATAAGAAAGTAAAGGTTTTCTGAAAAATCTGTTGGGGTGTACTCATTTATGCTGAGCACTGTAGGTTAAAAAGGATTTGCAAATCAGTGTATTCCTTTTTTTTTAATCTACATTTACAACAACATCCCAACTTCTCTGGGTGTGCATTTTAACTTCACCATCTCTGAGCTGAACAACACACTTCAAAAAGAGCAAGTTAAAAAGTTGATAACATCATGCATTTTCTTGTGTTGCCATGTGTGTTACCAAGTGTATTATTGTGCATGTGTGTGTAGATTTCTGTGGTGAAGGAGGAGCGTTTTTATCCCAAGTGGAACCCCTCAGCAGCCCCCACCTCAACCTCTGAGGTCGGGCTGCAGACCGGCATCATCGCTGGGAAACAGGCTCTGAACAGGCTGCACCAGGAGCTGGCTGCTCAGGGATTTATACAGGTGACAACATGGACTCTGAGTGTGTGTGTGTGTGTGTGTGTGTGTGTGTGTTCTCTGTAAAGAACAGCAGACTGGCCTCTAAACACTGACCCTTGTTGTTCCTCAGCAGTAGTTGCATCAGTGTTCATCTCATTCAGTTGTGATTGATGTTCCTCTTCCTCTGCAGGTGTATGTTGATCAGGTGGATGCTGATATTGTTGCAATCACCCGTCACTGTCCCAGCACTCACCAGTCTGTGGTGGCAGTGTGCAGGACGGCTTTCTGGAACCCCAAAACCCACGAGTACAGCACAACTGTTCCACCCATGTTTATACCTGGTATGTGAAAATCCTAATCATGGTATTTTGGCTGTGGCTCACTTGTAGAGTGGGTCAGACTCACTGATGTGAACGGATGAATGTGACGTGTGATGTAAAAGCACTCTGAGTAGTCTGACTTCTGTACAGTCCATGTACCATTGAGTGTTACTGTTTTTATCCTGCAGATTACTCCTTTAAAGCTGTTAATATTTGTCCCTCTAGGAAAGATAGAGGAAGTGGTGCTGGAGGCGAGGACAGTCGACAGGCATGCTGGAAGTTATAAGAAGGATGACGACTACATCAATGGCATGCCAGAGTACACTGTGGAAATCAGAGAGCATATACCGGTACAAACTGCTCTAAATAATCTTCATGTTAACCGTGTTTTTTTAAACACACAGGATTGTTGTGAATTCATCATCTGTACTGTGTTTATAGTTAGAGCAGAGTGCAGTCGTGAAGAAAGCTGGAGTAACATCCAAAGGTCGATCAGAGTTTGTGCAGGAAATCACCTTCCAGAAGCTGACACCTGGCAGTGTCATAGCCTTCAGGTAAAAGACACACACACACACACACACACACACACACACACACACACACACACACACACACACACTAAACTGCATGTTTATCTGAAGTATTGGACTGAATAACCACTGAACTTTAAAATTAATTGATCATTCTACCCCCACACGCAGGGTGAGTTTGGATCCGAAGGCCCAGAAGCTGGTTGGGATCCTGAGGTACTATCTGTCTCAGTTCAGCCCCAAATACAGGAGGGGCAGCGTGGCAGAGGAGAATCCACCAGAAGCTCTGCAGAAGCCCCTCTCACAGTGAGTACATGCTGAAGACACAGAGCTGATGGATTTTGAGAGCCCAGCATCATTCAACCCCAACTCAATCAAATTGAGATGTTGTGTAAAATGTAAATTAAAAAAACAGAATTCAATGCTCTGTGAACCCTGTGTAACCTATATCTAAGGCAATACATTAAAAAGACAAGATAACTAATGTTCAAACTGATAAACTTAATTGTGTTTCTTGCAAATATTTGCTCATTTGAATTTGATGCCTGCAGCACCTTCCTAAAAAGCTGGGACAGGAGCTGTACTTAAACTTTATGGGTGCTGATGAATTATCATGATTCAAATTGTTGGTATTGTTTGTCTGTATTTCACAGGAAAAGTCAGCAAAAGAAGGCATCATGAATCTAAAACAGCTGTCCTCATTTTAATACTGTGTTTGTGATGCTGTAGTTGTTTGAACTAACCTGTTCATGCTCTTCATCTGTGATTCTCAGGCTAATGTCCAAGCTCACGTTAGCAGACCTGAATGTGCTGCTGTTCCGCTGTGATGCTGAAGAACAGGAGGATGGAGGAGGATGTTACAGCATCCCAGGCTGGGAGAGCCTCAAATATGCTGGACTACAAGGTAACTGCTGCAGATAACACATACAGGAGGAGTGCTCAGTAAGTTGTGGTGTTTTCTACTCATGTGTTTGTGTTTGTGTGTGTGTGTGTGTATGCAGGTCTGATGTCTGTGTTAGCTGATATCCGCCCAAAAAACGACCTGGGCCATCCTGTGTGTGCTAACCTGAGACAAGGAGACTGGCTGATAGACTACGTGTCCAACAGACTGATCCACAAGGAGGGGCCGCTGGCTCAGGTCAGACCTGTTCCAAACATCACCATCAAAAAAACAGACTAGGACATAGGTGTCAAACTCTGGCCAGCCAAACATTACCTAATAACTACAAGAGCTGGTCCGTTTGTATTACACAGCGTATGCACCATTTACACTTTGAATCCCAGAATGCTCTGGTAGTATTTTGATGCATCAATCAGGACATGACACACAAACACCTTCTCCTCTGTTGACAGTAGTCATAGCGATTTGATTAACTAGCATCAAAGAAAAGATGTCAGGTATCTGGCTTGGACACATCAGAGTAGATCAGTGTGTAGCAAACAGCAATAATCGAAGGTTTTACTTGTGCACTTTTTTGTGCTACACTAAGGCATAGGCTTGAATGGCTGGACTTTCATTAAGAAATGTTATTAGTTAATTGGTTTTTTTATTCTAATTTTATTTTGAAATGTATTATTAGCCTGTGGAAAAAGGTTACTGTTGAAATTTAAATCTGAAGGCTGCAAATAAAAAAG
The DNA here is from genome assembly GCA_008086565.1 of Thalassoma bifasciatum. Lineage (NCBI taxonomy): Eukaryota > Metazoa > Chordata > Actinopteri > Labriformes > Labridae > Thalassoma > Thalassoma bifasciatum. The sequence goes on along the minus strand of RPOG01003723.1, from coordinate 33,348 downwards.
AGGCACACAATTTTAAGTTAAAGTTTATTTAAGAAATTATTGTCATTGCCGTGTTTTTCAATTGAAATTAGATTTTGCATATGTGCAATATTTAGTAAAACACTGAACTGAATTAAGCTTCCATATCCAGAGTATAAGTGAACATTTTTTGTGTCTGTGTTCATTGTTAAATCTGGAAGAAGATTTTTTTCAATAAATATCAGTGTTGGTTAGCAGCTTTGTCCAAGTTTTAAATATTGGCTCACTGTGTATTTGAGTGTGACACCCCTGGACCAGGTAAACCAGGTCACACTGAGATATGACTCTGCTGCACTTTCTTCATAGGTGTCCTTTATTTTGGTGATGGAGTTTAAATTTACTCAGCCAAACCTTTTCTTTCCCCTTTAATCTGTTTGTTTTCAGCTTTCTTGGATTTCTCTGGCTTCAGTTTGTAGATATCCAGGATGAAGATAAAATGTGTGATGTGTTTGTGATATATAATATAAGATGTGTACTTGCAGGTAGGTCAGTGGTTGGCTGCCATGTTCAACTACTTGAAGCATTTCCCTCGCTACCTCATCCCCTGTTATTTTGACGCCATCCTGGTGTCCACCTACACCACCGCCCTGGATGCAACCAACAAACTGATGTCCAGGTACCAGAGAGAAAGAGCTGTTCACTGAAGACAGATTAGAAATGTGGATTTTTAGAGGAGTTAAACAGCACATCTCCAATCTCTTTCAGTTTCGTCCAAAACGGCTCCACCTTTGTGCGTCACTTGGCTCTGGGGTCAGTTCAGATGTGTGGGGTCGGACGTTTCCCCGCCCTGCCCCCCCTTTCTGCCAAACTTGACGATGTCCCGTACCGCATCAGTCCAATCACAGGACAGAAGGAGCAGTGCTGCGTCTCACTGGCTGCAGGTGAATAAGCATGTGTGCAGGACCAGAATGAACAGACAATAAGCATAAGATGAGATGACCCATTTTAATCTTTCAAGACCCACAGAATTTTAGGTTCAACCGGCATGTACACAGAATCTAACCAGAGAAAGAGTAGACTCTCTTCTTTCATCAAAGTTTGTTTCTACCTTTTTCTGTTCTTTACACACAAGCCGGCTTCGCCAAAATCACCTGTTATTGACCAAAAAAACAGAGAAGATAAGCTTTGATTACTTTTTGGCGCTTATCTCTACAACTTCATTCAATGATCCTCCCCATGATCTGTCAACCTCTCTCAGGTTCACAAAACATGCTTTATTTTAGTGTGAGCTGCCAAAATCTTTCACCAAGCAACATCTGCCAGTCTCTCTGTCATCTCTTCTTATTATCTTTGCTGATGTCTTTTCCAAAATAGAGAATCCAAATAGAGCAGTGCTGCCACCTACAGGGGTCAGTTTTTCAGTACAGTAGTTTACAAGCCTGATATTAATGGATTAGATTCACCAGGACCCCCCCAGACCACCACGTTTAAAAACATAATTGACATCTATAGCCATCATAGGAAGCCAATGAGTTTATAGAAGAAAATCAGATTTAGAGCTTTCCCTGTCGACTATATCTGTATCATACTACTTCTCAAACACAACTGCAGTGCTGCAGGGTTGTTGTTTAAAAGTTGCAGGGTATGGATTAAATTCAATACTCCTCTGCTCATAACACATTGATGTAATAATGTTGCTCTATAGGTCTTCCTCATTTCTCCTCTGGAATCTTCCGTTGTTGGGGCAGAGACACCTTCATCGCTCTCAGAGGACTCATGCTGCTCACAGGGAGACACACTGAGGCGCGGTACATTTTCACACTTTCACACTTTCACACCCATTGATATGTCACTGTTATTTAACCACCCATGAGTCTGCAGGAAGTCCAATCACTAGCTTCTGTCTGATGGTCTCCACAGCAACATCATCCTGGCCTTTGCGGGGACACTGCGTCATGGTTTGATCCCCAACCTGCTGGGCGAGGGCCGCTGCGCTCGCTACAACTGCCGTGATGCCGTGTGGTGGTGGCTGCAGTGCATCCAGGTAGAAGGAGCCTCTTTGTGTATCATGAGATGAGGTGGGTGTAGAGGGGGGCTGAGAGGGTGTCAGTCATCGGAGGCAGCTCATCAAGCCTCCACAGTGAAGTCACAGCTTTTTTTTAACTTTACTTAATTGAATTTTCCAACTTTTTGAAAACAAGGAACATGCAGACAAAATTACTCATCAGTAAGAACAGGCTCCATAGATTAAGAATATTATTTTAGGCAGAGATTTATCTGTAACATTAACTGTAAGGAAGATTACTGAGATATACTGTACAGAAATCCTCATTTGGTTAACCAAGGGTGACCATTAATAAAAACTCAAAAAGAGCCCCCACAAAATTAAAAAAGTGGTATTGTTAAGGGGGGGGGGGGGTTTGCCCATAGGAAGTCAACATTTTTAGATAAACAGTAAAATTTTGACTTTTTATCCCATAGTTTCGATTTCAAAAATATGATTTCCCAATTTATTAACTTTATCTCAAAATTTGGACTTTGTCCCCCAGAATTTTATCTTTCATATTTCAGGATTTCCACTTTTCATCTCAAGTTTTGACATTTTATCTCAAAATTTTGATTTTTTTTTTTTCTCATAATTTTGACTTTTTATCTCTAAACTTTGAGTGAATATGGAATGGTAGGAATCCAGCGCAGCTTTATTGGAAATTACAGTTGATAAATGACAGTAGGTGGTTATGCCTCTTAGAAAGCCAGTGTTTGTACCTTCTGTCTGTCTGAGCTGAAGTGAAATCTTAAACATATGCCACAGTGACGTCAGCTTAAAGTGATTTGACTCTGTGCCTTGTCCAAAGTTATCATGACATCTCTGTTCAGGACTACGCCAACCTGGTTCCTCATGGTGTTGAAATCCTCCACTGCCCCGTCACACGCATGTACCCAACCGATGACTGTGAGCCCAGCAAACCAGGAGAGGTGGTATGTACTCACACACACGCTCATACACACATACATTTGATTATCAGTGTTAGAATCCTTCACAAACAGCCTTAAAGAAACATTATAAGCTACTTTTTTTTTTACCAAACTCATTAAATGATTACTCTGACATGTAGTGGAGTTACAATCCACCATGTGACCTAATGATCGACCAAAAGAAATGATGAACACTTTTCCTGTTTCTGATGAAAGTTTTTATTCTCAGTGCAATAACCAGAGAATATAAGGGGAAGATAAAACCAAACACATATTCTCTCTCATTCACAAACAGTGTGGACTCACAAATTTGAACTTAAATCGTGCGTACGAATGTTTTGCACTCAAATCTGTGATTAATCAACATCTTCTTACTTGAATTTCTCCTCACTTTGTGAACAAATTCAGAACCTCCTCAGACCATGCATACACACATAAAATGAATGATCAGCCACCTAAAAAATGTAAAACACAGACTCTTTTAACTAAAAGCTTGTCATAATAAAACTACTTTCAGTAAAAGAAAAAAGCCTTTAATAGAATTCAGTAATAAAAAAATGTGGATTCACTAAATGAATTAAATAACCATTAAGTTGGTGCCTTTTTACCCTTATCATGCTTATAATAAACAGTATATAAAAACATAATAATGTGCAAATCAAAATGTCACATTTTTTTAGTTTGATTAAAACTTTATTTGCTCTGACAAACAGTGTCAGAGATTTGTGCAAACTTAACAGGAGAACAAACGAGGAGTAAGAACACTCGTATGCATTAATCGGTGAATTGTTTCTTCAGCTCACACGTTCAACCATCAGCGCACCACAGTCAGCTTCACATTTCACTCTTTCCACTTATGTGTGCGTGTGTGTATGTGTGTGTGTGCGTGTGCAGGAGCAGCCTCTGTATGATGTGATTCAGGAGGCTCTGCAGCGCCACCTGGAGGGTATTTCCTTCAGAGAGAGAAATGCTGGACCCAAGATAGACATGAACATGAGGGATGAAGGTGTGTGCCAGTTTTTTTTTCTAATTCTTCTCTTTCTATGAAGACAGTGGGTTAGGGTTTCATCCCTCCTCTCTCCTCTTCCTCCTCAGGGTTTAACCTGACAGCCAAAGTGGATCCAGCTACAGGCTTTGTGAGCGGAGGGAACCGCTTCAACTGTGGCACCTGGATGGATAAGATGGGAGAAAGTGAGACAGCCAGGAACAAGGGCATGCCTGCTACTCCAAGGTAACGTACATGTAACCATACATTATACAACCCCAACTCCAATGAAGCTGGGACGCTGTGTAAAATGTAAATAAAAACACAACACAATGATTTGCAAATCCTCTTCAACTTATATTTGATAAAATACCCCACAAAGACAAGATATTCAAAGTTCAAACTGAAAAACTTCATTGTTTTTGAGCAAATATTTGCTCATTTTGAAATTGATGCCTGCAACAGGTTTCAAAAAAGCCAGGACAGGTTCATGTTTCCCGCTGTGATACATCACCTTTCCTTCTAACAACACTCAGTCAGTTTTTGTGAACTGTGGACACTAATTGTTGAAGCTTTGGAGCTGGAATTCTTTCACATTCTTTTGATGGACAACTTCAGTACGCCACACAGTTTGAATGGGCAACAGGTCTGGACTGTAGGCAGGTCAGTCTAGTACCCGCACTCTTTTACTACAAAGCCAAGGTGCAGTGTAACAGGTGTAACAGGTGCAGAATGTGTCTTGGCATTGTTTTTCTGCAATAATCAGGGACGTCCCTGAAAAAGACTTTGCTTAGATGGCAGAATGTGTTGCTCCAAAACCTGGATGTGGCTTTCAGCATTGACGCTGCATGGGCAGTAACACACCCCCATACCATCACAGGTGCTGCTTTTGAACTTTGGGCTGGTAACAATCTTGATAGTCTTTTGTCTCTATTGCCCAGGAGATACCACGTCCATAATTAAAAAAAAAAAAAATTGAAATGTGGACTCATCAGACCACAGCAGACTTTTCCACTTTGTCTCAGTCTATTTCAGATGAGCTCAGGCCCAGAGAAGGCAGTGGCGTTTCTGTCTGTTGTTGATGTATGACTTTGTCTTTGCATGGTAGAGTTTGTCACTTGTAGATGTAGTGATGAACTGTGTTAACTAACAATGGTTTTCTGAAGTGTTCCTGAGCCCACTCAAGACACACACAAGATCCTTTACACAGTGATGTTGATTTTTAATACAGTGCTGCCAAAGGGGTCAAAGGTCACAGGCATTCAGTATTGGTTTTCGGCCTTGCCGCCCACGTACAGAGATTTTGCCAGATTCTCTGAATTTTCTGATTACATTATGGACTGTTGATGACGGAATCCCTGATTTTGTAACAATTGAACTTTAAGAAACATTTTGCTTAAACTGTTAGACTGTTCTTTGAGCATTCATCAACTTTTCCAGTCTTTTGTTGACCCTGTCCCAACTTTTTTGAAACTTGTTGCAGGCATCAAATTCAAAATGAGCAAATATTTGCACCAAAGCAATTAAGTTTATCAGTTTGAACATTAAATATCTTGTCTTTGTGGTGTATTCAATCGAATATGAGCTGAAGAGGATTTGCAAATTATTGTATTATGTTTTTATTCACATCTTGCATGTCTAATGTGTAATAATAACGCTGCTGCCAAGCCACTTTTCTAAGATCAAGATCAAGATCCAAGATCATCGTTTTTAAAGTTATTTATTTGTTCGTATTGAACTCAGCTCACGGCATTTTGACCATAGTTATTATCATATATTATTTTTTAAACTCTGCAGATACTGAATCTGCAAACAGTGTTTCATTATGTTTTTCTACAATGACAATAAAGCTTCTATCTATCTATCTATCTATCTATCTATCTATTGTCCCAACTTCATTGGAATTGGGGTTGTATAAAATCAATGAATAGAATTGTAATCTTTCAGCAGATTCCATTGACCTTTCATGTGTGTGTGCGTGTGCGTGTGTGTGTGCATGTGTGTGTGTGTGTGTGTGTGTGTGTGTGTGTGTGTGTGTGTGTGTGTGTGTGTACATGTGCAGGGATGGAGCAGCAGTGGAGATTGTAGGTCTCAGTAAGTCAGTTGTTCGCTGGGTGGTGGAGCTCAAAGCTGCAGGACTGTTCCCCTATGACGGAGCTAAAGTGCACAGAGATGGTACTGCACACACACACTCACACACACACTCTGTGTCCTGTTGGAGATCCTAAAACTCTTTCTTTTAATTGCAGGTAAGGAGGTGTTTATCTCCTACTCCCAGTGGAACCAGCAGATCCAGCAGAGCTTTGAAGCTGGTTTCTGGGTCTCTCCTGACCCTCAGGACCCCCACGAGAAGCACCCAGACCTGGTTCATAAGAGAGGCATCTACAAGGACAGCTATGGAGCCTCCAGCCCCTGGTGTGACTACCAGCTCAGACCCAACTTCACCATAGCCATGGTGGTGGTGAGTGAGCAGACTGCTGTCCTTTCATTGGTTAACAGCTTTCACTTCCTGTCTGCGCTCTCTGAGCCCTGATTGGCTGGTTGTGTCCTCAGGCTCCGGAGCTGTTCACAGCAGAAAGGGCGTGGAGGGCTCTGGAGGTGGCTGAGCAGAAACTCCTGGGACCCCTGGGGATGAAGACCCTGGACCCAGAGTAAGAGACTTTTTCTTCTTCAGCCCTGCTTGTATCTCTAATACACTCAAACTGTTTCACACTGTTTCTGACTGACATCATGTTTGTGTCACAGTGACATGGTGTACTGTGGGGTCTACGACAACGCTCTGGACAACGAGAACTACAACCTGGCCAAAGGCTTCAACTACCACCAAGGACCAGTGAGTGTGACGTGTGCAACATGTGAACAAAGTGACTTTCCTGATACTGTCTGTAGTAGCAGCATGTATTTAAAACCAGAAACTTCCATCAACTCAGGGAGCAGCTTAAACACAGCTCAAACAAGAAAACCACTCAGTCTGAGAGATGGATTTTAGGAAGTATTTTGTGAGACATGTAAGTTTACAGAGAGAATTTGAGAGTGGGGGGCACTGTTTTTGTATCACATCATCACCAGCCCTCCATCACCACTCCCAGTCATTCCTCTGCTCCAAACATCTGGTCAGTCTGATCAGCAGATCACTACTTTGTGCTCCTGTATCTGTCTTGAGTAAATCCATTGTTCCACATGGTTGGTGAGCAGACTGATGTCGTCCACACACAAAATCAAACACATCTTGTCCATGATTGAAAAAGTACAAAGAGACTCAACAATATGTGCGCATGTATTGGCTAATTCTCTACACATGGATTAAATTAAGTATCATGGGCCTTTTTATTTGTTGGACAGGGTCACAGGGTGAAAAGTTTGGGACGATTGAGTAAAAAGACTGATGAACATCTGCAGCTGTTAAATGTTCTGTATTTACACTTTATTGATAAACTCTCAGGTTTGAACAGAGCACTGCAGTCGAGCTGCTGCATGTGAACAGGAATGAAGACTGTCACAAACAGCTTAACCCCTGTTGCAGCCTTTAACCTGTGCTCTATCACTCTCCTATTTTTCTTCTGGTCTTCTGTCCCTTTTCTGTTACACAGTCCAGCTCCTGTGTCCACTGTAACTACTAATAAATGACAGAAATCATTTTCAGAAGAGAGAAAAACACAGATCTGTCCCCTCTCTGCTGAACTACATCAGCCTGCGCAATGTTGTCATAGAGACTTTGACTCTCTGTAAAACAATTTGTTCCTGCTTGATCTGGTTAGGGTGCAAGTATATAACCCCAGAACAAAAAGTTTGTCTATCTTGTATATTATACATGAAATCTCACGCCAAAAGTTTGCAAACTCTTAGCAGTCCCATATACGGTGGGACTGAGTACCTTTAGACTGTTCACATTTTATTAAACTGTTGTTAAACATTTTATTGAATTATTATTGTTATACTGGTGTAATTTAGCTGATTATGTGAGTGTGTATTAGCAAATTGTACTGCATCAGCCTTATCAGTCATTTTATTGATTGAATCACAAATTAAGTTTTCCATTTTCAAAAAAAAAAAAAAAAAATATATATATATATATATATATATATATATATTTTTTTTTTTAAGATATTGAACAAATTGTAACATTATTAAAATTCAGATGTTATGAAGAGGTGAACTTAAGGTGTTCAAAAAGATTACTCATACAATGTTCTCTGCACATGATACAGACATGTTTTTCCCTTATGTATGTGACTCTCTCCCTCTCTCTCTCTCTCTCTCTCTCTCTCTCTCTCTCTCTCTCTCTCTCTCTCTCTCAGGAGTGGCTCTGGCCCGTAGGTTACTTTCTGCGTGCTAAACTCTTCTTTGCAAAGAATTTAGGTGAGGAGAAGTACAGCCGAACAGTGACGCTGGTGAAAAACGTCCTGTCCCGACATTACACCCACCTGGAGAGGTACGTAGGTCACATGATCAACTGTCTTTGTGTCAACCAATCATTATCATCGAATCTAAATACTGTTGGATTGCACACAGCCTGGACTCCATCTCCTGACTCTGTGAACACACAGTGTTTAACACAGATTCAGAGGTGTGTGTGTGTGTGTGTGTGACCCAGGCTAAACTTGCTGAGCACTGATGGACTGACCTGTTTTACCTGGACAGGTCTCCATGGAAGGGTCTGCCTGAGCTGACCAATGAGAACGGGCAGTTCTGTCCCTTCAGCTGTGAGACTCAGGCCTGGTCCCTGGCCACCGTGCTGGAGGTCCTCCATGATCTTTAAAGCCTCTCGTCTCCTCCACGATGCTGTCTTCCTCCCTGAAGCTGAACTTTGGCTCAAGTTTTGACTGGCTTCACATGATTTGTGAAATAATTACAGTAGACCTCCTCTAACTCAAAGTAGCCTCAGACCCTGCCCTGAGCTGATCTGGTGTCAGTGTTCCACAGCAGTTATCTTAAACGTGTCACTAATTTCATATGTTTTTGAACCAACCTGAACTCATTTCTAGAACCTTTTGTAGACGGAGAAGAGAACAGTTTCTCTCTGTTTGGAGCCACTTGAACAAACTGAAAATCAAAGTTCATGGTGGCTGAATTTCAAAATGACATTTGATCAAAAACACAGAGACCATGAGCTTGAAAAGGAGTTTCATCTAATCAAAGCCTTTAATTTATTTGTATTTATTGTCACATGAATCATCAGAATGAAGCACTTTGCCTCTGAAGCCTGCTGTCCAAGCTTTTTCTATCTGAGCAGGTGCTTTTATCCTTCATACTGAGCTCAGATCAGCTGTGAACCCTGTAACCTGTCAGCACCAGACCGTACACTAGCATTAATCTTTATGTAGCTGCCTCTTCTTCAAGCTTTACCGAAACATGCACCTGAAGCCTTCACACACCTGATATAAGAATCTGTTTCCTCACAAGCCTTATGATGTAGTCTGTGTTTTAGTTGTGATTTTAGAGTCAAGAAACCAGCAGTCTCTTTCTCTCTCTCTCTCTGTGTTTGTGCTGGCAAAGGTGAGGTGTGTAGCCTGCTGTACATCTCAGCTGATGGTCTCTCTGTCACCGCTGCTCATGTCACACAGATGGTGTGTTTGGAAATGAATAGATTTCTGTTTAAAGTTGGCTCTTAGCGGAGACTAAAATCCTGCTGCCGTGAACACAACACACCAAAAGTGCTCACAGAACCGTTTATAAAACCATTTCAGAGGCTCCCAGTGACTCTTTATTAACTGATCCTGAATCGTTTTCATACTAAACCTTTACTCGCTCTGTTTGCTGTGTGAGCGAGGAGCCGGTGTGTCAGAGCAGGATTTGTTTTCATCTGAAACGACTTTAACTAAGTGATAATCTCCTCAGCTCACAGTCCTGTCAGGTTCAACTGTGCTGTCAGTCTTGTAACTGTAACATGTCTTCATGCTGTATCCTCTGTGTTTCTGTAATGTTGTTGTGTACTCTGTTTGTGGAGTGATACAGTTGCCATGCTGAATAAACTGTTACATGACTGGGCTGTGTTTTATTCCCTCAGACAGAGCTCTCAACGCTCCTTTAAGCTCTTTTTGATGATAGCAGGCTGGACTGTAGATCTGTGTAATGTCTCTAAGAGGTAAACATGTTGATCAGAAGCTGTCACCAGTTGAAGATTTAGAGCTTAGAGTTCACTGGTGTCCTCAAAATAAACACACACACACGCACACAGACGATTCTCCTGTGAAGTGTCAGGGATTTCTAAACAGTGTCACCTGAGAGGTCATCACGTTCACTAAAAGCTGCTCCACTGTGATGCAGACTCCCTGGTGAACACTTTACAATCAGGGAGAGAAAGTCAAACCTGATGATTGAGTCGAGCAGGAGTCAGGGATGGTCACAGAATCTATCACTGATGAAGTGAAACTGACTTTATTGAAGAAGTTCAGCAGTTAAAAAGCTGTCAAAGTGATCACAATAACAAATAATTTTCTACATTGTGTTATCAACTCTCTAGTACAGACAACTACAGTTTGATAAGAGAAAACAGTCTTTAGAATGAGTGTTAGAGAATGTGTGTGTGTCTCAGTAGTAGGCGGGTATGCTCAACAGACTGATAAAGAGCAGAGCTGTGGAGCAAAAGACCTGAAAAGAAAGAAAAAGAGAAAGAGTTATGATGTAGATCTTTTTGTCCTCTGTAGTGGACATTGCATTCAAAGCTTTACTAAAAAACACACACAGTCTACGAGGATAGAGCATGTTGTGCCATGTAGAGAACATCTTCAGCTTTTCTGTGGTATCTGATATGTTAGAGTTTATCCAATGAAACAAAAGATCCGTCTTTCCAAAATAATCACCCAAACAACCAGTGTCTTATGAGCATAAGACACATGAGGAAAAAAAACGTTTTTTTTTTTTTTTTTGGGAGTAGATGTTTTATGCTCTACTCCAGTGTTACTTAATCCCACTTAACGAAAGAGACAAATTGGTGGCAACTTCATTTGCAAGTAAAGAATGCAAGTGGGGAAAAGTGGCAAAAATATCAGGAGGTGGCAATGAAAACATGAGACTGAGGTGGCAAAAATGGTCAGGGAGCAGCACAAATGGATGAAAATGGGGGGAAAATGGGAGGAAACTTGGAAAATGGTCAGAAAGTAGATTAACTTTTCATAGGCCTTTTGGGTAACATCTCCTTTTCCAACAATCTAATGCAATATTCTGATTTTACGAGACCCTGAATACTTCGTTTTCATCATCTGTAAGCCAGAATCATTAACATTTCAAAAATAAAATAAAAGGCTTGAAATAATCCACCCTTTGTGTAATGACTGTGTAAAATATCTGGGTTTCACTTTCTGATATCAGTCATCAAAAAATATTGGACTTTTTAATGACACACTAATTCTTTTGGCAGTACCCTTTAATGCAACAGAGATTCTTTCATGTCCTTTTTTTCTTTTTCACAAAAATCCTACTTTATTCCTCATGTATGTGATTTGTTTTTTGTTCTAAACATTAATAAAAAAAATTTTACTATCCCTTTTAATATAGACATTGATATAAACAACAGATAAGCTGGGAAACCAAAAAATAATTGCACAATAAATAAAAATTACAATAAAGGGGGAAAATAATCACATAAATTCAGACACATACACATATCCATACACCAATAAATACACACACATGCATACAAACAAACACTCATAAATATATAGACACTTCTGTGCACACATACAAACACATATACATACATGCATTCCCTACAAACATGGGGCCATACACACACACACACTTGATCTCTCTGGAGCTGAAGTGTGTATCTCAGTCACTACTCACTCCATCAGCTGCAGAGCTGCTGTCCAGTCTCAGAGTGTCGCTGTCGATCCCCACCCAGAAGCTGGCGTAATTCTGGACCACGCTCACACTGTTCACAACAACAACAACTACATCAAACACTGTCGGCAGGTGGAAGTTCAGTGTGACCTGTGATGGATGGCTGACATGAGCACACAGGTGGGATCAGGATGAGGCTAACCTGAAGTAGATGTCTCCATAGTTACTGTTGCCAGGTGCCTCCCAGCTCACCTGGACCTTCTTTCTCTTGGCTCCTGTTGCTTGACTGACAGTTGAGTTCTGTAACACACACACACACACACACACACACACACACACACACACACACACACACACACACACACACAAACTTTGAAGAGGTAAAAGAAAAATGATGTTCTGTATAAAGCTACCTAAGGATGTGTCATAACACCCAGCCTCTTCATGAACTCAGAGCATGTTTTCATGTTTGTGTAGGAAACACACCTGAGTGACAATATAAAAACACACACACTCACTATCTTACCTGCTGGTCCTGACAGTGCAGAGCTGTGAACAGAGAGGGGTTGATGTTGGTGAACTTTCCAACAGGCCACATCATAGCTGGAAAAAAGGACAAACAAATGTATTTAACTCCTCAACTTTACAAAATCCAGGATGTAAAGATTTTTATCTGCCCAGAGACAAAAGTGCTGAATCATGCTCACATGTAAATAAAACCATGTGAGGGTTTGACTGAGTGTAGAAATGATGTTCTTCTTGTTAGGCCTGCTTGTCCAATAAAGTGCACCAGAGGTCAAATTATTTGTCCAATATTGACATGAACCAATCTCAGAAAGGTTACAGTGGAATGACTTAAATTCAAAATAAGTAAAGTTTTGAAGTTGAGCTCAATTAAGAGATATAAAGCACACTTTGAGAAGTAGCACATCTTAGTGGACCCTCAGAGAACTACAGTTTATTTTAACATGGAGCTCTATGGGGGCTGACTCACTGCTGGAGACAGACTCTAGTGACTGTAGCTTTTTTTTCTTTTTTTTCAATTCACATGCCATCACCAGGGTATTAGAGTACACGTATTTTAATCAACCCTGCACAGCAGCATTTATACATTTCTTATCATGTATTACCGTTTCCACTTCCACTCCGGGCTTGTAACATGAATCCTTCAAACTCTGTGGAGCTATTGGCCTCTGTTTCCACCACCACTGAGAAGAGAGAGTCACAGGGGGAGAGAGGAGGAGAGAACATGTAAGCATGAGGCGACAGGAGACACAGACACAGGAGACTATAAGACATCAGTCATTTCTTTTTCAAAGGGTTCACAGTTAAATAATGGGAAGGAGACAGAGTAAAGGATGAGAATGGTCCCAGAAAGTTTGAGTTGACTTGACCTTTGACCTGGGAACAGTTCCACTGCCCCACCTCTAGGATTGGGGGGTGGGGTGAGAGTGCAGAGGGGGGTGGGGGGTAGGGGGCAAAGAGCTGTACCTGTAATGACTCCTCCTGGTCTGTAGGTGGAACTGGATGTGGACACAGTAAAGGGGGGGCGACTGCTGGAGGGGTTGAAGGGGGGGTGTACTGGCATCAGGCTGCCACAGGAGAACGCCACTGAGCCATTAGGAAAACACACACACTCTTTCACACAACACACACACACCAACACAAAGAGGAGCTTCAGGGCTGTGAGAGAGACCTGCAGACAGACAGACAGATGGACAAACAGACAGACGGACAGACAGACAGACAGATGGACAAATAGACAGACAGACAGACAGACAGACAGATGGTTTAAAACAGTTAACATTTCAGTAAATCACAGCGGCGCAAACAACGACACCCCCCTCGGATGAGTTGAAATAAAAGATAATGTCTGTAGATATGACTCAATGACTCAGATGTTGTTGTTATTTCCATAACAGTCAGTAAAATCAGTCTGCAGCTGTCTGAGGATCAAACAACTGTAACATCACACACACACACACACACACACACACACACATACACACACACACACACCAGCGTCTCCATTTCTTTATTCCATCATCTGAACCAGCTGATCTTTGTCAGCTTGCTCCATAAAGTCAGTAGGATGGACACTATTAATGATAGGATTGAAATAATGTATTGAATCTATATTCTGGAGAGGTAAACTGGTAAACCTTACTATAAGTGAACTTTCAAATTCAAAAAACTTTTTTTTTTTATCCCCAAGAGACAATAAAAAGGCAAATAGAGCAATTAACAATGTAAACAACTGTAGACAAAAAAGAACAAAACAACACAAAGTTCAGTATTGCACTGTAAATTTAGTCTACGGCTTAAAATACTAAAATATTGAGTCCTGGATAATAAAAATTAAAAGCAAATTTCTTGGATACAAACCATACCAAAGTACTTAACAATAAAAATATCAAAATACTAAAATACATAATAACAAAATGCTAACTACATATTGAAATACTTAATAGGGAAATACTAAAATATTTGAAACAAAACACTCAAATTACAGAATTACCTCATAAAACAATGCTCAAGTACTTAACAATAAAATGCTAACTAAACACTTTAACATATAGCATACAGTTTTTCAGTGTGTTGTGTTTTAATTCTTAAAAGAATAATAATTACAGAAGAAAACATTTTCATCAGTCATTTTGTCTAGACATTTTAGGAGACCCCTTTTGGATTCCGGGTGACCCCCACATGGGGTCCAGGTGACCCCAAGGAGAAAAAGACACTGGCTTAAAAGATCTAGATTAACATAGATGCTGGAGGAATCACTGGGTCCAAACAACATGACCTTGGTCTGTTTATCATTCAAATGTAAAAGATTTACTGACATCCATGCCATGATTTCGGCCATGCACTCTAGCAGCCAGCTACAGGGTCTGCATTCTCCTGTTTTAGGGGTAAGATTTGACTGCTGTCTGCATAAAAATGGACCGCAACGTTATGTTTTCTGAGAATAAATCCCAGAAGGAAGCAAATAAAGGGAAAGAGAATGGGGAAGAATGGAACCTTGAGGCACTCTGCATGTGAGAGCTTTTACACGGGCTCTGGATACAAACAGAGAAAACTTCGACCTGCTTCATAAGATCTGAGCTACACTGAGACAAACCCCTGAATGATCATCCAGTTCTCTAGAAATGAGTGAGCATTTAAAGAGGGATGTGGTGGTCGACTGTGTGGAGGGAACTGTTAGGTCCAACAAAACCAAATCAACACAGTGACCTGAGTCTGTGGAGAATATAAGATCATCAGAAACCCTGAACAGAGCTGACTCACTGTGATGGCTTTGAAACCCAGAGATGCTGTTCTCCTCTAAGAAGCCTGCTCTGTTCATGTCTGGAGACCAGCTGGTCTTTGAGTACTCACCATGTCTGCAGAGCTGTTTTCTGATCCAGTGTGTGGTATGATCCAGAATGTCTCGCTCAGTTTGAAACCTTCAGTGTCCTGTTGAGAGCAGGTCAAGTGAGGTTCCTGCAAGTGTTGGGAAGTGTGATGTCACCCACGAGGAACCAGCCACCTATAACCATGACAAATGAATTGTTGACAGTTGATTGCACACTGGTCATTCTGAGCCACAAACAGAGAAAGAGCTCAAGTTTCAGGTGAGAGTGTAATTAGTAGCTGTGTTAAACTCCTTCTGGTAAGCAGAGAATAGGCTGCTTCCTTTCTTCTGGTGACCATTCAGACCGCAGCCTGGATTTCTATGGATACTTTGAAATTCAAGCTTTTCCCTCTGAAATAGTAAGCTGCTTTTGTTGCTTAGTTCACAGGTTTTTAATTTCTTCCTCATTCTTTATGGAAGTCTACAAACAGA
The DNA here is from genome assembly GCA_008086565.1 of Thalassoma bifasciatum. Classification (NCBI taxonomy): domain Eukaryota; kingdom Metazoa; phylum Chordata; class Actinopteri; order Labriformes; family Labridae; genus Thalassoma; species Thalassoma bifasciatum. Next base: position 17,821 of record RPOG01003723.1, on the reverse strand, counting down.
AACCACAAGTCCAACAAAAGTTTGTTAAACAGGTAATCTTTTATTCTCTACATGTGATACAGTGAGCAACAACCTCAACAACAGCAGCAGCTCCATGGGCAAGAACAGGTAAACAACCAGCTGAACATAGTTTCATGGAGTGATAAGTCGGCCGTGCTGGAACAAGAGATGTGTTCAATCACAGTTTCTTTAACCTGCACACCTTGAGAATCCACAGGTCTCAGATCATCCCCCAGTGCTCTGCAGAGACTCAGGCATCTCAAACTACTGTCTGTTTCAACTCCTGCATGAAGACTTTCTGGAGTCTGAAAAGGGGCATTTCAAAGTGTTACTCCAGATTTTATCAGCTGAGCAAACAGATGTGTGTGTATTTCCAAAGGCAGTCAGCTGAGGGACTCCAGAGGACTGTACTAACTCCTTAAAGGAAGCTGGACTTCAAGGTCAGAATCATCTGCAGGTCACACTCACACTTCAAAAACTGAAATGTAAGCAAGTCATTATGTCTTATTTGTAGTAAAAATGGTCTTATTGTTCTTAATTTGAGCCACATTCACCAGACCAGGTCATAAAAATGTCTTATTTCAAGTTTTTCTAAGACAAAAATGAGGTGTAAATTGCTTGTAATGAGTCAAAAAAATCTGCCAATGGGATAAGACGAATTCGCCCGGGAAGTTTCTTGAAATTAGAAAGATGTCTTAAAACAAGAATCTTTTATCTTATCCCATTGGCAGATTTTTTTTTTTACTTGTTACAAGCAATTTACACTTCATTTTTGTCTTTAAAAAACTTGAAATGAGACATTTTTATGACCTTGTCTAGTAATTGTGACTCAAATCAAGAATAGTAAGACAAATTTTACTAAAAAAAAAGACATAATGACTGGCTTAGATTTCAGTTTTTGCAGTGCAGGATAATACTCCAGGAAACAGAAAGGTTTGTCTGATTGTGGAGCTCAGTGAGCTGACTGAGGGTGACAAGACACTTTGTCTGCATGACTTACAGTTAATATAAAGTTGTGCCTAAAAATTTACACCCCTTCCTGCACAATTTCTGATTTTTTGGCCTTTTCTCAGAAAATATGGATGTTAACACAAAAACCTTTCTGTCACTCATGGTTAGAGGTTGAGTAAAGACATTTATTAACAAAAAACAGTGTTTACGCTTTTTAAATCATAATGACAACAGAAACTTCAAAAATGGAATTTGAGTCAACTTTTGTGCATTTATCAGGCCAAAACCACCAGAGTTGTTTAAACTTCTTAACAGGGTCATTTTTGAAGTTTTTGTTGTCATTATGATTTAAAAAGAGTAAACTTCTTTTTTTCAATAAATGTCTTCACCAAACCACTAACCATGAGTGACAGAAAGGGTTTTGTGTTATCATTCATATTTTCTGAGAAAAGGACAAAAAATCCGAAATTCTGCTGGAGGGGGTGTTAACTTTTGGACACAACTGTATGTCATAAAAAATACTGACCAGGGTACCACCAGAGCCCTAAGGTGCACCAGGATGTGACTTACTATTGGACATATCACCTAATACCATCAGAGCTGCAGCTGCAATATGAGGTGTAACAGCTGAAATACACTGAGTGTGTCGGTGATCTGGCTCCGCTCTGTCAGGGCACTGGATCAGATAAGTTTCCATTCAAGTTAATGAGTCAACTAGATGCAGTCTGTTGAGGTCCAGCAGGGTGCCTGATCTGACAGTTAGCAAGTAATACACAGTAATCCTAATTCTACCGGATGCTGGAGCTGTGACATGTCAATTCACCATAAAAAGAAGGTGTCCAGAAACCACCCAGAAGAGCCTGTGACTTTCAAAATAAAACAAATCAGACATTATTAATCTTGACAACAGCAGACATGACGCATCTGGTGTATTTTGGGTGTAGGATCGAGAAATGAAGACCCTCATACACAACAACCATGGAAGACTTCAAGCTGTCATTGATGCTACAGGGGGCAAAACAGTATTAAGAACAGGGGTATGTCAACTTTTGAATGGGGTCCTTTTGGAAGTTTCTGTTGTCATTAGGGTTTAAAAAGAGTAAACAGTGGTTTGTTAATAAATGGCTTCATCCAACCACTGACCATGAGTGAAAGAAAAGATTTTGTTTTATCATTAATATTCTCTGAAAATTGGCCAAGAAATCATGAATTCTGCTGGAGTATGTAAACTTATGAGCACAAATGTATGTGTTAGGGTGATTTTCAGTCCACGTTAATGTTAAAGGGGTAAAATATTTTTACCATTATTCATTAATGGGGAAAAAAAATGAAATCTTCTTATAGCCTTCATTGGACATGGCTCACATGTCCAAGGAATGCATAGAAAAAAGGAAAAAAATTCTCAGCATAATCATTCTATATTTTAAGAATTTTGATTGATGACCCCCTGATTTTTCATTAATTTTAGAGCCTTACTTTTGGATCTTCAAATGATACATTATATTAAACTTTGTATATGGAGAAGTAAAAGAGGAGCACTCCACTTATCTACGTATGGGTATTTTATATTGGGTAAAATCTACCCAACGATAGTAGTGCTGAAACTATTTCAAGTGATAGAGTTCAAGTGTGTAACCTGGACCTCAATACTTGGTCTCAGTCTGCTTTACTGACTCTCTGAGTTCTTCTCTCATAGCTGAGTTTTTTTCAGTCTGGGACATGTGTTTAACTTCATCTAAACTTTGCCAAGCTCATCTTTCTGCTGATGACTGACCTAGGTATGTGATTGGTCATATGCTGCTTACTCTGCCCTATAACCAGCTGCTGTGGTGTGAAAAAGTGTTTGCCCACTTCCTGAGTTCTTTTGGGGGGGTATTTTGTTTGTTTTTGTTTGTTTTGTTTTTTTTGAATTTTTGTCACACCTAAATGTTTTAGATGAACAAATTTAAATACAAGACAAAGACAAGAAAACACAAAGTCAAGTTTTTAGATGAAGGCTTTTATTCTGAAGGAAGGAAAAATCCAACCCTTCATGGCCCTGTGTGAATAAGCTGACCTGCATGGCAGAGTTCAAAGATGAAATCCACTGCTGAGCAAACAGGAGATTGAGACTCATCTCATTTTTGTCAGAGAACATCTTGATGATCCCTGATGACTTTTGGGAAAATATTCTCTAACAAGACAAAAGCTGAACTTTTTGAAACGCACAGAGAAATAAGAAATCAGGAAGAAGGAAAACACTTTTTCACAACACTGCGTGAGCTGCTGTTGAAGTGGTTAGTGCAGCTGAAATCCACACTGTGGCTCATTTTTAGGGCAAGTAAAGTTGACACATTGAACCAGAGATGGGGACATGTGACAGCCATCATGTGTCTGTATTTGATTCTCCTTGTTAACAGTCTGAGTCCTCAAGTGTTTCATTACAGCTTTGATGGCACTGCAGCCCTATTTAGCAGCCTCTGTTGTGTGTCTTTGTGTAGCTGTATACATTCTGCATACCATGGAGCTAGTTAGTAACATTTTGGGTTTGAATGTCTGAGATTAAAAGTGTTGGTTCATTGCTTCAGCCTGAAGCATCTAACAGGTTTCAATGGCTCTTTATGAAAAGATTGAGTAATTCATCTGAAAACTTAATGCTGTAACAGCTGACTGTGGTTCAAAGAGCTCTCTCTCTCTCTGAGGATCCTTTCTGTGGTGTTTTCAGACCTGCAAATGAACAATATGAGCCTGTCAGGGACAAAAACAGGACTGTAGAGTGGACACACCTTCAGTGTGCACATTTACCCTCAGAGATGCCAACTCAGCATGTTTCAGGACAGCAAGGAAAAACAAACATGTCACTAATTTTACCTGTTTCACAGATACATACAACAGCAGGAATGAATGGGTTAGAAACATCTAGATGATAGCATGAATGGGTTCCTCCTTGGATGATGGTGAAGAGTGAATCAGTGGGCAGACAGCACAGTGGGTCCTTTAGAGAGTGTGTGTTCACATTGTCAGGGAGAGGTGGCTGAAGCTTCAGAGCAGGAACTTATCTGGTGACTGAATTTTTCAGAGGGACAGCGATCGTTTTGTATCATGATGATGATACTTGTAAAAAATACAGATTCATGTTCAGGAGCAGGTTCAGGTGTGAGGAGGGCAAGAGGTACGTGACCACAGGATGACCTTTGACCTCAAAGGTGAGAGTCATTTCTAGCAGCAGGCTTTGTGTAGCACCAGGATGAGTGTCATGTGACCTTTGGTAACAGTGGTTAAGGGTGAGAGGGTTAGGCTCAGGGCTCAGGGTCTGGGAGCCTTACAGGACTGACAGCAGGCCTTCCTGTAGTACCAGTGAGAGCACAACTTCACCTTCAGCACCAGCGCACAGTTAGCCGTCGCTTTGTCTTGGCAGGAGTCATCCACGGGGACTGGTGCTGCTGGCATAGCTGCTGATGAAAACACACACACACACACAGAAATAGTCTGAGTGCCTGCTCTATGACTGCATATTCATCTTGACAGGATGCAGGGGCTGTTTTTGTTGTGGTACCTGGAGCCTCAGTTGGACAGCTCTGCAGTTCACAGCTCTGTTGTGCTTCTGGCTTTAGAGCAGAGTCACAGCTGTGGCCCCTGGTTACAAGCTCCTCCCCCTGGTAACACTTCACTTCCCGAACCTGCACGCCACTTCCACAGGTCTTACTGCACTGAGAGAACACAGGGACATGGACTTCACTTTTCTTCCCAAGCAGATCCTCTTAAACAGTGTCTTATAAATGTACAAACCCCAATTCCAATGAGGTTGGGAAGTTGTGTAAATGTAAATTTAAAAAAATACTATGATTTGCAAATCCACTTCAACATATGTTCAATTGAATACATCACAAAGACAAGATATTTAATGTTCAAACTGATAAACGTTATTGTTTTTGTGCAAATATTTGCTCATTTTGAAGTTGATGCCTGCAACAGGTTCTTAAAAAGTTGGGACAGGGTCAACAAAAGACTGGGAAAGTTGATGAATGCTGAAAAAACAACTGTTTGGATCATTCCACAAGTGAACAGGTTCATTGAAAAAAGGTGAGTGTCATGATTGGGGATAAAAGGAGCATCCCCAAAAGGCTCAGCCGTTCACAAGCACAGATTGGGTCAGGTTCACCACTTTGTCAACAACTGCGTGAAAAAATAGTCCAACAGTTTGAGAAAAATGTTTCTCAATGTACAATTGTAAGGGATAGGGATTCCACTATCTATAGTTCATAATATAATCAGAAGATTCAGAGAATCTGGAGAACTTTCTACATCCAAGTAGCAAGGCCGAAAACCAGTATTGATTGCCCATGACCTTTGACCCCTCAGGCAGCAACATCATTGTGTGAAGAATCTTATCCTGTCTCAGGAACACTTCAGAAAACCATTGTCAGTTAACACAGTTCATCACTACATCTACAAGTGACAGTTCAAACTCTACCATGCAAAGACAAAGTCATACATCAACAGCATCCAGATATGCTGCCTTCTAGGGGCCTGAGCACATTTGAAATGGAGATGAAGAAATGGAATGTACCAAACAGATGTTCTTTGAGCATTCATCAAGTTTCCCAGTCTTTTGTTGCCCCTGTCCCAACTTTTTGAAATGTGTTGCAGGCATCAAATTCAAAATGAGCAAATATTTGTACAAAAACAAACACAGTTTGAACATTAAATATCTTGTCTTTGAGGTGTACTCAACTGAATATAAGTTGAAGAGGATTTTCCCAACATCATTGGAGTTGGGGTTTGTATGTGTATGATGCGTCCCAGGTGGAGTCAGAATCACAGGCAGCTCTTACCTGGGACCAGGAGGTGCTGAACCACTTGGAGCAGGGTCTCTGGAAACAGGATGAGCTGCTCTCTGGTTTGTTGTTCTGGTCACAGCTGCTGTCAGGGAACTCTTTGAACACACCCCCTTCTAGTCCCGCACATACCACCTGACGCTGCCTCAGGCCACGCCCACATGTGGCATTACACTAACACACACACACACATAACACACAAAACATGATGATTGAACATCAAGACATAAACAACAAACAGGTGTAGAATATTAAAACAATCAAACTGTGTTACAAATAGAGCTGGGCCATATGGCAAAAAAATGATCATGATATATTTTTTCACATCATCTGATTATCATTGAGATATAAGTTTTAATGTTATTTTTAATCAGACAGTTTTTAAGCATCTGTACCGGAAACTAAAGAAAACTGGAGCTAAGTTCAACATTTTACTGACATACAAAGCAAATAATAAAGCAAAAAATTTCTCTGGTGTACAGGACCCAAAATAAACCAACTGCCCCCTCGAGAACATTTAAGACTTCTCAAATTGTACACATTGTCATTATCATAAAGACATTTTGCAACATCTATGTCACTGCCCACAACCCCACATCATTCTGTCTACTTCCCTGGTTATTTACAGAGGAAGTGAAGCAGGAAACGGTCGACTCTGATTGGCTGTTATCACACAGATTTTTGCCATGTTTCATCAATTAAATATGCTCACAGCTGATCATCGTGTTGTCATCGCTGATCTGAAATTTATTCATGATCACGAATTAGGATCATGTAATCACCCAGTCCTACCATTTTTTAAGTGTATTTAAGAGTGTTTAAAAGCTAACTTACCTTTCTCTCATCTGGGAGCAGAGAGGAGAGCAGCTGATGTCTAACCTTTCTAACTCAGGATATCAGGATACATATTTGTTCTTGTTCCTAATGCTTGTTCCAGAGGTGGAGTACAGAAGTAAAACATAACCTTTGCTTCTACATTCTCAGGGTCTCTGTGCTGATGATTGTCTGAAGTGTGTATGAATAACGTTTCATTGTGTTGCACCTCTAAGACAATGTCATCAGAAAGTGTGACGCACATTCCTCACATGTTTCTGGTACTTGAAGTGTTTACCTGTTGCCATTCCTGTTCCACCCAGTGAGGGGCGCAATCTCTGTCCCCACAGGGGTGGATGGCCAGTGGACGCAGTGATTGGTCACACTGCTCTTCTGACATCACCACCCCACCTGATGATCGACACATTACTGCACGCACCATCCGGCCTTCCCCACACACACCTGAACACTGGGACACACACACACAAACACAAATACAAACACAAAAACACACACACAGATACAATGAAAACTGTGTAAATGGTTTGGTAGCATGTATATGAAGTGTGTGTGTGTGGTTAGCTCACTGGTCCCCAGTCTGTAAATGTCCATCTTCTGTCACAGGGCGGGCCTTCACACTCCTGACTTTCTATTGGCTGAGAGGATTTGTTACAAAGTCTCATTTCCATGGAGCAGCGAACTTCTCGGGTACGAACTCCCCGAGAGCCACATCGGGCTGAACACTGACACACACACACACACACAAACAAAGAATGTCACAAAGGCTTCATGAGGTGAAAATGACTTTTCATCTTTATCTTGCCTCATTTAAAATCTCTGCCCTCTGAGGGGTTTTAAACAAATAAAGAGACATTAAAGCTGATGACATGAGCACAGTGGCACAGACACACAATCATTTTAGGATTCGATCTTCCACCTCTGTAAACTGACCCTGTCCCTGAATGTCTCAGAGAAGCATGCCCCTCACCTCTGACCACTCAGACACCTCCCACTGGGGTCCACAGCTCTGGCCCAGGCAGACCTTCCTATTGGCTGGTTTGTGGAGCTCGTGCGACAGACACAGTGAGTCGTAGACAGACGAGTCGAGACCCGGCGACAGCATCTTCCAACAGCGCACAGTGCGGTACTGAACACCCTCCCCACATGTTCGAGAGCACTCACTCCATCCACTGGTCTCCCACCTGAGGACAGAGAGAAAGGAGGCCTTTCACTGTTTATCCAAACCAGAAGACTTATCAGTCACTTTTGAAGCATTTTTAAAGCATCAGTGGGTAAAATCATTGTTTGTTTCTTCCTGTATCCTTGAAGAACACAGTGTGATATTTGGAATTCACACCTTGGTTGGATAATCCAGCTCAGACTATCTTAATCCAAATGTAATGCTGCTGTGCTGTTCCTGCTGATTCACCCATTTAGGGAAAAGTATGTTAAAATATTCACAACTGAGTCACACACACACAAAAAAAACGTCTTTGGCTTCATTGACTAGATTTATCTTTGACTTCCAATGAAAGTGTAATGAACCCGTAGGTTTATTCATAAAGAACAAAAGTGTGTTCCTTTCATGGTTGGGGTTTGTTTAAAAATAAATACTGATAGAGTTATTAGTTCTTGTTTTTTTTAAGTGTTCAATTGTATAATACAAGTACCACAATATTTAAGTAATGCAACTAGATTATTTTCACTTACTTTTGCATTACCCCAATATAAAATAATCCAATGAAGACAAAAGAAATCAAATACTAATAACATGACTTACTTTTGTGTATTATATAAGAAAAATTAACTATGTAACCTTTTAAAAGGACCTGAGGAAACCAAGTTTAGGCACTTCTGACACTACAAGAGCTCAATTCTTGACCACATAGTTCAGTTTATAAAGTAAAAATAACTATCTTTTACATGGCAGACACAATATGCTCTGGTTTAGTTCACAGTATGGATTAAGAGCACTTATAATATTGTTTTAAATGTACCCCGTGCTCACCTGCTAAAATTCCAACAAAAAATGCCAAACAAATGAAAGATAATGAAAACCATGATGAAAGTTCAGGGAACTGACTTATGAACTCTAAATTAAAAGTATGTGACAACAGAACAGTATACAAACCACAGAGTGGTCTACTTCTTGTACTGTAAAGTTTACAGTACATTATTTTAACATTATCTAACTTTCGAAAAAAAAGGGGAAGGTCACCGGTTTAAACCCTGGTTTAGGCAAAGTGGGCCTGTCTGTGTGGAGTTTGCATGTTCTCCCTGTGCATGCGTGGGTTCACTCTGGGTACTCCAGCTTCCTCCCACAGACCAAAAACATGTCCACACTGGGTTAATTGGTGATTCTAAATTGCGTGTGGGTGTAAGTGTGTGCCATAAAGGTTGTCTGTCTGTCTCTCTGTCAGCCCTGGGATTGACCAGTCAGGGTGTACCCCGCCTCTCGCCCAATGTCAGCTGGGATTAGCTCCAGCCATCCATGACCCTGAACAGGATAAGGGGTTGAGGAAAATGTATGGATGGGATGGAAATTTCTACCTCTTAAAAGCACTTTTTCAATGAGAGGCCATGTTGGCAAATGCAAGGTTGCACAAAGCATGTTGCTGTGAGTCTCCTGAAGTGTGATAGTGGTGAATGTGGTTTGTCTGTGTGACATGGCTGTGTGAAAATAAACACATTCATACCAAAAGCATTTGTAATCTCAACAATTTCTGGGAGAAATTGTGTATTTTCTTCAAAAAATTTTAGGAGTGCCAATACTTTGGTCCATGACTGTATTCTGTTACTCCCCAGGCCTGGCTGAGCTCAGATCACTGTGCCCTTAACTGTATGCTATGTCAAAACTTAAACACGGTGTTATGAAGGATTATACCCATTACTATCCTTGAGATGGACTTTATTAGTGATATTCAAATACTAATATCAGAAGAGCTCAATTAGAACTTCCACAACAGAAGAGTTTCAGTACCTTGGAGGACATTCTTTCCCAGTGCAGAACTCATGTGTGGGCTCAGGTCGGGCCAAAGAGTCGCAGTAGCTGTCGTCCACTTCAGTACCATCATAGCGCACACAGAGAGCGTAGCTGGTGCTGATACCTTGGAAACACAGACAAACATTTGAACTCAGAGGGCCAGCATTAGTAATGATCTGATCTTTGTTTTTCAGGCCTTATCAGAGGAGAGTCAGGTTGATTTAGCATCTCTGCTGTAGTTTTTTCCTCCTACCCATGACCTCACAGACTCTTCAGATAATGAGAACTTTTTTAATACCTTTTAAAATTTTACACCTTGATCTGAGTAATCGTTAATAAGCAAGAACTTTGAAAAACAGATGTGAGCTCACCAGATGCCCTGAATCAACATCTTCATCTATCCTGATGTCTATAACTCTGTTTGAGGTATCCCATCACCTGTGGCTCACATGTGAGTAACACACTGATGATGTGTTTGTATGTGTTTACCTGTGGTACAGGTGGAGCTGCAGGGAGCATACGCAGAAACCTTCCAGCGATACATGTCTGCCAGACTCACATCAGCATCCAGACCCACATCAAAGTCATTACTGCAGACAGGGAGTAACAGACAGATGGACAGACGTACAGACAGGCACCTTTCTTACATGATATCACCTCTACATCTCATATATCTTTAATTATGAAGAGAAGAATTCAGACAGGCCTCAACACAGCTGTTCCAATTATCAATAGGAGCAGTGACTTTAAGGAATAATTACATCATGATGACAACTTATCTCAAATATTTAAGACTTATTTAAAACTCATGACAACATCTGATGAGGGATAGTGAGTACAAATATGTCTTGTACCTCTCTGTGCCGGCTGCCTGGACTGCAGACACCTGCTGCAGCCTCACCAGGACAGCAGTGTGTGTGTCAGGAACTGTGTGTGTGTCTGTGTCTCCTGCTGATGCCGTCTCCACATGTATGCCAGTGAGTGTGTGTTTGGTAGAGTGTATGTTTGACTGTGTGAGGGAGTGTGTCTGGTTGGGGTGTATTTCCTCCGTTAGTAGGTAGGGGGCGTCTTCAGGGCGAACACTCTGACTGCCTGTGGGAGGATGTGGACAGAGGAACAAAGACATCACAAAGTATATACCCAGTTTCAATGAAGTTGGGAAGTTGTGTAAAACATGAATAAAAGACACCATAACCAAATGTTTGACAATATTAGCCTTTCAATTTCTTGTTTACATCACCATGGTATCCTCTCTTGTCACAAAACATAATACAGTTCAATATATTGTACTCAAAGAATGCATATTTTATAATACAAAGAAATTTAAAGACCTATTTTACCAATGATTGTTAGTGTTTGTAGGTACCTCCTTATCAAAACAACCCCAAGTTTTATTCCCTACCTGGATAAGAGAGCAGCACAGTGTTGTCTTCAGCAGCAGCTGGCTCATTGATGGAGTTTGAGGAGCTTCCTGCATGAGCAGACAAACAACTGGTGATGAAACAGTTACTTACATGTGATTCTGCAGTATACTCACGTCAGATAGAGAGATAACAATGAAGTGATAAAACTTAATTCATCTATAGATTTCGAAAGTGTCATATTAGAGTAAATCTCAACTGATATCAAACTGTGGACCACAGGGACTTAAATGACACTCAAGTCAGCTCAATGTACGGTCAACATCAGTTTATTAAGGCTGAAGTTGGCCTTCATAACCCGTGGCCCCATCGAGCCTTTAGATTTGGTAGCCAAAACACATTTTCTGTATCCAAAAGGTCAAAAATATACCAAAGTACTCACTACACATTGAATTAAACTAATATCTTTAACACTTGATCTCTTCATTTGAAATCTTAACTTCTCATAGAGGGATGATTACAATGTCTGGAGCTTAAATTATGTGCTACACTGACCCCTGCTGGCAGAAAGTGTTACTACTTAGCCGTTAAACTGCTGCCCTCAAAGCATTTCCTACCGTGATTTCTAATCAGCCAATCACATGGCAGCAGCTCAGTGCATTTGGACTCATAGATATTGAGAAGATGAGCTGCAAACTAAGCATCAGAATTGAGAAGAAAAAAGATTTAAGAGACTCTGTCATATAACCAAACTAACAACCCTGCCACATTCAAACTGCTGATCTACTAGGATTTCAACCCACAACCATCTTTGGGGTTTACAGAGAAGGGGACCAACCAGAGTAAATATCCAGTGAGCGGCAGTTCTATGGGACTTACTGACTTGTTGATGCCAGAGGTAAGAGGAGTCCACACTAGGGCTGAACGGTTTTATAAACTTTTAAATAAAAGTAATATGAAAAGTGGAAATTCTGAGAAATAAAGACAAAATTCTGAGACAAAAATTCAATAACTGTCAGATTTTAAGAAATCAATTTAACATTATGTAAAAAAAGTCAAAACTTTCTCATTGAAGGTCAAAATTTTAAGATGACAAAAGTCTAAGATAAAAGGTCTATGTTGTGATATAAAGGCAATGTTTGAGATTTAAAGTTTAAATTCTGATATAAAAGTAAAATTTCTGGGCGCCGATGGCCTAGTGGATATGGCTGCGCACCATGAGGCTTGTCCTCGAGCGGGCGGCCCGGGTTCGAATCCGACCTGTGGCCAATTTCCCGCATGTCACTCCCCACTCTCTCTCCCCTTTCCGACACTATCCACTGTCCTCCTCTATATAACAAAGGCACAAAAAGCCGAAAAAATAACTTTAAAAGTAAAATTTCTAAGACTTAAGTCAAAATTTTACAACATAAATACAAAATTATAGGATGAAAGGCAAAAAAAAATTATAAAGAAGATTTTCAGATAAATAGTCGAAATTATTTCTATCAAAACCCCGAGTCTAACACTTATTCCTGCTATTTCTAAACTGGGCTTTATAAATTGTATTTTTAGTTATAAAAACTGAAGAACAAAAAGAGCTATCTTTGACTCTTAACTTTCAAAAATGATATAGTGCAAAATATCCTTAATTGTGTCAAGTTAAAATACAAAACAACTAAAAACAAAATTCAACAACTCCAAAGAAAAAAGGATTTTTCCCAACAGTTTTACACTCAAGACAGGTGTGTGTGAAACAGCTGGTACAACAGATCCTGGGTCTGTCAGGAGCAAAAAAAAAAAACAGCTTTAGCGATCACATGATCACCATGTTTGAAATCGTGATTTCGATCAGAACACGATAAATTGTTCAGCCCTTGTCCACACTGATATGGTCAGTGCAGCCCAGCATCAGCTTGCACAGTAGGAACATGATGGTAGGAGATGAAAGAATTATCCCACTGAGCTTCAGAACAGTTTCCTCAGAGAAGCTGCATTTAGATCATCAAAGAGAGCCAGCTGCACAGGCCAAAGCAAGAGAAGTCCACTACTGGCAGAAGAGGGAACCTCATGAGATTTCAGAGCTGCCATTGATGAACTTGGGAACAGATATCTTGGTGTTTAAAGGTCAGCCATTTCTCCTGACAGTGTATTAACTGTCTAAGGATCCAGAAGTACTGAACCTCCATGATAGGACAACCAACAGTGATTCAGAAAATGAAGACTGCCTTTATCAGACACAGTGTCCCCTGAGGAGTTATGTAGGATCACGTCCCATTTTCCAGGAAGGAGCTGGAACTGTTTGTCTCACCCTGAAACTTCAAGCTGACACACTCCAGCCCAGGTTGTCTTCTAAGGAATGGACTCACTGAGAGGACCATAAAAACTGTCAACCATGCTATGAAAAAGGCTCTGACTTACATCTAGTCCTGACTTTCACAGAGAAACACACCACAGACAGGCCTTCACACTTCTCCTGCACAACTTTTGATGAGAAGAGTTCTGCAAAGCACATGCAAGCAAAAGGGATACTGCAACTGAGGAACTAAACCATCACTAACTCTGCAGGCGCTTATCAAACACTGACACTTCAGTCTCAATCGCAAGAAGACAAGAAAAACCTCATGATCACAGGAAAATGATGTGAAAGTACACAACATGATCATACAGACAACATCTCCTGGGACCAGCTGGCCTGGATCCTGTCAATATTACAGCTTTATTTATGAGCCCTCACTGACTGGGTACTGGCAGAGAAAGAGGACAAGAAGTGAGTTACCTTGAATAAGATGTTGAAACACTCAAGAAGCTTCAGAGTAAAAGATACGCAGACCAAATAGTACAAACGGACAGAAAGTAACAGTTAACCACTTCACAGTGCAGACTTCAGCAGAGTTACAGGATTGGTTGGATGAGAAGAAATCAAATGTAACAGGAAAAGTCATGGGACTGAAGACCTCATACAGGTCATGCTGTTAATTCTGCAGATGTTAAGAAGGTTTGTTAGCTGAGTTATGTGAAATAAATGGTACATGGGCTCACAGCCACAAAGTGTTTTTCTAGTCTTTCCGATCACTCAAAGTGCTTTACACTTCACATTCAACCATTCATTCACACTGGGGCTGAAGGATTCGCAAAAAAATATAGTTGCGATTGTGACTGGGATTTATTGTACATTTTTTTTAGTTTCCCCATCTTATGTGTTTTTAAACAAACAAGTAATACATTACTATTCTTCAAAGGAGCACCATAGTAGATACAACTAAGAATAAATGACTCTGAAAGAAGAGCTATTTAGATCCATAGGGCAAATTTAATTTCACTTGCTTATTCGAAGAAGGATTTTTGTGGAATAAATATCCACAAAAGAAACTCTGTTAGCGTACAGAAGCTCTGAGAAAATTAAACCCTCATGTTGTATAAACCAATTATACAAAGTGAATTATTTTAAGCCTTTATTTCTTGAAATGCTGATGAATATGGCTACAGGAAATGAAAATGAAAATTCAGTGGCTAAGAAAATTGGAATATTACATAATATCAATAAAAAGGATATTTTGAACTGTAATGTCAGGCTTTTGGAAAGTGTGTTTATTTCTTTGCACCAAATACCATTTTGCTACTTGTGACTGAATTTTGCTCATTTTAGTCATTCAGTGGCTGCTTTTGGACCACTGTTGTTATTTTCTGACCACTCTTCCAATTTCCATCCCATTTCACCCATTTTTGCTGTATTTTGACCTTTTTTGCTACCTTAGACTTATTTTCATTGCTACATCTTGCTGTTTTTGACACTTTTCACCACTTAGATTTTTCCTCTTGCAAAAGTAGTTTTTGCTAACATGGCTCCTTGGTTTGGCAGGTTGGAGTAACACTAGTTTAGAGTATCAAACATTTACTGTAAAAGATTTTCATCTGGTATTCCGACATATATCAAGTTAAAAACTGTTGCACCACCTCTGATCAGAATACTGTCACAGGCAATAATGACATTTAATCTAATTTGCAATTAATTTCCCAGCCCTAATTCCCACCACATTCACACATCAATGTCAGAGACAGCAATTGAAAATAAAGGTCAAACTTAGGTCAAAACAACACTATCCAGGTCACATTCAGTAACAGACTCTGCAGAGGATCACAGAGGTTCCTGTCAGTTCCTGTCTTCTTCTCTTTGGATCTGAAGCGCTGCAGGAGAACCAGAGCTACACTCAAGTCAACCTGCGTTTGCATGCAGCAGGCATAAGGGACATTTCAACTGCTATTCAATCTGTCAAATCATGACTTTAAAACTAACTGAAAAGTTTCTTGTGAGGCAAAGACCTCTCCTATTTAAGCATTTAAGCAGAAAACTGAGGATTCAGGGATGCAGGTTTAACAACCTGTTGTGACTCAGACCATAAGAAAGAACGGATAGCAAATGATGCCAAATTCAGAAGCTATAGACAGTTACATTTATGTTCTTAATGACTCTATCCTTTGTCACTAATCTTTGAAAAAACACTCACTAGTGCTTTTCTGTAAGTGAAAAGAAAAAATCTGTCTTTATCACGCGTTTAAAAATTGAGTATGAGTTTCACACGAGTATGTGGATGTGGAATTAGGCAGCAGCACAGGACAACGAGGACTTATAAAGTTTGAAAGTAGATCACTCTGTGACTTACTGTAGCCTGATGGTGCTGGAGGTCCACGTTCCTCTACGTCATTATGACTGATCACATGACTGGTGACATCAGCAGGCCTATAGAGCAACATGACAGCAGCTGGAGGGGGGCTGGATGTCTGGATCTCCCACACTAGCTCCTCCTCCTCCTCCTCTTCCTCCTGCAGTTGGGCGTCTGATTGGCCACGGTTCCCCAGCCGCGTTCTGAACTGAATGCTGGGTCTGCTGTGATTGGTTGCTGTGGGCTGGTCACCTCCCGTGTCCTCGTTTAGTGTGTTGTAGGTGAGGTTAAGATGGGAGTTGGCGGGCCCTATGGTTATGTGTTTTACAGCTGTGATGTCATGAGATGGGATGGTGAACTCGTAGGTGATGTGGGGGAGTTTCCCGTTCATGTTGTAGTACTGCGTGTCCACAGAGAGCATCACAGGTTAGAACTTTGATCTGTTGGTAAAATGACACATCTGTCTACACTATGTGTGTGTGTGTGTGTGTGTGTGTGAGTGTGGTGTTTACCATCACATTCAGGCCCTGAAGCGTAGGCCCCTGGGCCATTATATACTCCAGCCCGTCAGAGAACACGCTGCTGGGACGTCTGTATTTAAAAACGGTTCCTGCCACTGGAAAGTTTTGAGGATTGTCAAACACTGAGTGTCCATTAAAGAAGAAATGACCGGCTTCATCTGAAAGGGCTGAAGAGGAGGAGAAAACAAGTCAACATACCATCCATCTTGGAATTTTTGGAGCACTGTTTGTAGGGATATTTTAGAAAAAAAGATTTAACCACTCGTTGCTGGAATAGGTCTACTGTTCCAGGTTTTTGATCTCATAGAAGCTTCTCACCCAGTATGTTCTCCGTCTTGTGTCTCTCTATGATCTGAATGTCTGAGGCTCCAGCTGGTATGTTGGTGATGAACACATAACCTGAGGACAAAATACAGACTTTATGCAAAGACACTTTGGTCTGTGATCTGACTGGGATCAGTGATATCAGAGCTTTAAAAACTTCTTACAACACTGTGATACTGGCGATTGTGTGTGATTTCACATCACAGTAGGTCACTGCAGAAGTGTAAGAAGCTTGTAAACACTTATCAAAAGTGCCACATTCACACAGCTCCACTCCCACCTGTTTACTTGGACTCTACACATCACCAGTCACTCCCTCTCAGTCTTACCTCTGAGGGAGGATCAGAGGGGGAACAAATTTGATCCAACATTATGCCTCTAAGCAGAGACATCTATTCTTCAAATAAAGAATTCAAAGTGCTATTTGTTTTAATTTGATCAGGTCTTTAATTATTTATATATTTTCTCTTTGTAGGTTTTGTCCAACAAGTTTGAATATTTTCAGATTCAAACAAAACAGCAGTCAGATCCTCATGTTATGCACTGTTTTGTTTTTGCAATTAAAATGGAACAATGAAACACATGTTTTAATGACTGTTTGCTTTCACAGTGATAATTCTTCCTTAAAATCAAAACGTTAATAAATGTTTGACCCCTTGCCCAGGTGGGGCATAATCTGACCTTGAGAGGCATAGTCGGGCCTCCACCACTTTATTACCCGGCATTATTAATGCAGTGATCTCCACTACAGAGTCATGTTTGTATTTATCAATGCAGTGATCTCCACTACAGAGTCATGTTTGTATTTATTAATGCAGTGATCTCCACTACAGAGTCATGTTTGTATTTATCAATGCAGTGATCTCCACTACAGAGTCATGTTTGTATTTATCAATGCAGTGATCTCCACTACAGAGTCATGTTTGTATTTATCAATGCAGTGATCTCCACTACAGAGTCATGTTTGTATTTATCAATGCAGTGATCTCCACTACAGAGTCAGGTTTGTATTTATCAATGCAGTGATCTCCACTACAGAGTCATGCTTGTATTTATTAATTAATTAATCTCTACTAAACAGTCATGTCTGTATTTCTTAATCCAGTAATCACAATTGCAAAGTTTTATTTGTATTAAATCATGCAGCGACCTCTATTACAGGGGATGTTTTGTTTATCATGTGTAATGTCTATAGATCATATGTTAATTTTTCCTTTTTTCACATTATTCTGAATTAAATACGGGTGTTACTGAACTTTTTTCTCATGCAGTGATCTCTATCAGAGTGGTGAACTCCTTTACAATATTTTTAGTGTTTTGTTGTTCCTGCCCCGGCTTTTTTGGGCACTGCTGTTAGCTCTTGTTTTCTGTAGGGACAAAAGCCATTGATAATATTTCAAACAGATAT
>RPOG01003722.1:0-57438 GCA_008086565.1 Thalassoma bifasciatum | reverse complement strand
AGAAGGTTTGTGAAGCTTGTCTGCACTCAGTTTGCCAACAGTGAAGTGTTGTCTCTTTTCCCTCTCCAGCCTTCATCATCCTCTCCCCATTCAGCACCACACCTCGCTGTGAGGAGACTCATTCCCCTCGTCCCCCGCTGACGGCAAAAATTGGCCCAGAGGACTAAAGGAGGGGGAGGAGGAGCGTAGGAGAGAGGAGAGAAGAGCTTTTGACACACAAAGATGCTTCCAGTTCAGAGGAAATCTTCCTCTGGAGCGTCAGCGCGGCCGCTGCTTTCACGTCTGTTCTCCTCATAATGAATGCAGCTTCCTAAAGTCGGCCTGTGTGTTTCAAAAGACGCACCGAAGACTGGAAAAGAGGAGTTTATCAAGCGAAAAAAAAGAAGAGTTAGTCTCTACCATTGACTGTATATAGAACGGACAGCGTGCTTCGGCCTGTCACCGTTCTACGTTTTTGAAGCCAAAAACCCCGTTTCTCTAGTCGCCATTGTGCAGCCAGAGTCTGCGCAGGTTTCATAGAATAAAGAAATACATGTGATGAAATACTCAATTCATGATGGAAGGAAATATTGCACTCGGACACAAAAAAAGGGACGTCACGTCATTTACCCTAATATAAAATGACCAATAACTCATCATTAGAGCAGTTCAGAAACAAAACCAACACGTCTCTGCACTCACAGCAATGTTGACTGAGCTACAACTGTAATTTTCTCAAAACGAGTCATTGCTTTACGCTGGGAAACCTGCACTGGCTGCAACACAGAGCAACACAGGTGGTGCTGGGACGTTCAAAGACCGTCTGTAAATTGCAACATGGAAACAAACATGGAAAAAGTTATTGCGAGGGAACGCAGTAGTCTCCCCCCCCAAAAAAAACTCACTGTGACCCTTAGGGGGCTCCGTAGTTTTTTGACTTTTCTCTGGTAATTTTGCCACTTTATTAAACTTTAAACACTCAACATTTCAAAGTTGTTTCTATTTTCAATCTGTTATGATTTTGTGAAACCTGTAAAGTCGAGGCAGAGGAGGCAATTTAAGTGTTAATCTCATAACATTTCAACTTTTTTGTTCTTTAATCTCCCCTTATTGAATCAACTCCTGTATTTAAACTCTAAGATTGTGACAGTTTGACTAACTTTGCGACTTAAATCTTGTAATATTAAAACTTTTATTCATATTTGAATCTCAACATGTCGCTATGTTTTATCTTTATCACAATCCAGTTTAATTTCAACTGTAAGTATGAGAAATTAATGTAACGTTTCCACTTTATGCAACTTCACTGTAACACAACACTTTATTTTCTGACTTTAATCATCAAACATTTGAACTTTTATTCAGATTTTAATCTTGTTAAAACCCCAAATCCAATGAGGTTGAGACGTGTAAAATGTAAATAAAAACAGAATACAGTGATTTGTAAATCCCCTTCAACCTATATTCAAGTGTATACACCACGAAGACGAGATATTTAATGTTCAAATTGGTTTTTTTTTGTGCAAATGTTTGCTTCTAACAACACTCAATAAATGTTTAGGAACTGAGGACACTAGTTGTTGAAGCTTTGGGGACAGATTTCTGTTTTTATTTACATTTTACACAACGTCCCACTCCATTGGAATTGGGTTTGTACATAAAGACTTTTTTTCTGCGTACCCTGATCAGAGATAAAAACCATTAAGACCTCGTTCCCGTGCAGTTTGCCGCCTGATAAGAAGCAAACAGAGAGAGCTTGGCGGGTTCGTTTACGATCGTTCAAAGGTTTGAGTCCTGTTTCTGTGTTTCTACCTTCAAACACCTGAACCTCTCTCCACCAATGAAGCGTCTCTTCAACCCTTCAGCCCTGAACCGAGCGTCCAGCAGGCGCACGGATCGATGTGCAGACCTGAGGAGGTTTGGTCCACGTGAGCAGCTTCAGTCAGAGCTAATCTCAGGCACTTAGAAAACACAGCCTGAGAGAGAAAACACACACACACACTCCGCTCCTCCTCGCTCTCCTTCGCTCTCCTCTGCTCCGGCTTCCTGCCCCATTGATCAACGGCTCCAAACTGATCAGAGGAAACTCGCCCTATTGGACTGATCTGGGCTGAATCAAAGTCCCCGTTTAGACCCGGGTCAGGACCCTCACAGGGGCGTCTCAGCGGGAGCCAACGCACAAACACAAACACACACACACACACACACACACACACACACTCCTCTACCTCGGGGTATGAATCATATCCTGTCAGACTGAGCTGAAGGAAGAGGTGAGGAGAGGTAAACGCTGATCTCTTCCTCTGATAAAAACTAAAAGATCCTCTCCTTCAGGCTCTATTTTTGGGTTTTAGAGAGCAAAAGATAAAAACAGCAGATTTTAGAGTTTTCCTGCTCAAGGACTCATTCAAACAGGTGTGAATACACCCCCCCAAAAAAATAAAGAAAAGACGCACGACTGGAGTCACCAAACATCTTCTTTTTCCCAAACATCCTCTATTTTAATCATAAAATTATATATATAATGTTCTGTGTTTTCTCAGCTTGTTCTACAGATCATTCATATTTAGAATAAAACAAAGCTGAGCTACTGACATTATTCTGATGCATAAACCTGTCAAGATGAAAACATGACTGTTAAAAAAACTTTTAAAGCTGCACTCACAGATAGAAAATGCTGAAGTGGCAAATGCACTTTTACAGACAAACTGCAGATAAACGCCAGTTCACCTCTTTACTCTTTAAACAAGATCTTGAAGCACTTTTCGTATTCTTGCACAAGAGAAATAAGTCTATTTTTCTTATTATTTAAGCATGTGGTGTCACTTTATTATGGAAGCCTATTTTCGTCAGTTAAAATAGAAAAAAAAAACAAAAGAAAAACTTGGATTTGTTGAGATTTTTTTTGCCATATTGAGTCAAAGTTGTGTGTAAAAAGTCAAAATTTTGAAAAGAAGATTGATATTCCGATATGGAAGTCAAAAATGTCCGCTAATTAAGTCTCAAACTATTAAATCAATCAGAATTATAAATAAAAAAAAGTCAATTTTGTTTAGATTGACAGTCAAATTCTTGAGATAAACGGTCAAGTTTTGTAGATTAAAGTCAAAAATATGAAAAAAGCTATCAATATTCTTATATAAAAAGTCCAAATATTTAAATAATGAGTCAAAACAATGCAGAAAAACTCACAGTTTTGAAGTAAAAGTCAAAATATTGCAATAAAACTTTAGATGTTGAGCTATAGAGTCAAATTGTTTGGATAAAAAGTCAAAATTATGAGAAAATATAGCAAAATCTTCAGATTAAAAGTCAAAAAGATTTATTCAAATGTCAAAATTTGTGTTGAAAAGTTGAAAATTTGAGATTCAAAGTCATACTTTTAAGATAATGTTTTTCAAATAATTCAGATAAAAGTCACATTTTTTGAGAAAAGAAGTTTTGAGATGAAAATACCTAATTGGGATAAAAAGTTGAAATTTTAACTCTATCTCAGAATTTAGGCTTTTTATGAGCCAGAAAAAAATCTTAACAAATACTTTTTTGTATTTTTTTTTTAAATTTGTTTTACTGGCTGAAATTGACTTCTTCACATTATTTATGTTTTACACGATAGAAACCGTTTCCTTCAAACAGTAAAGGAGTGTTTTGAATAAATGTTCATGACTCCAGCTGATATTTCTCCTCCAGTTTTCTGACGTTTTCTGCTCGTGATTTGTCGTCAGCTCGTTCTCGTGACCCTCAGGAGGTTAAACTTCAAACAGCGAAAAACGCCGTGCATCAACATGTCTGAGTACCTGATATCTAACGCGTGGAGCTGCATGTTCCTGAGAGTTTCCAGAAACGTCCTGTTCCACCTGTGAGCAGGTGAAAAACTCAGAACTCTGACGTGAAACGAACAAACGTAAAAGAGAAATGAAATGACGCCCCGAGCGTCTGTTTAATTGGCTGCGGATCACAGATCTGCAATCACCATCCATCTGCTCCTTCTGATCTCTGTTCACTTCAAACACACACACACACACACACACACACACACACACACACACACACACGGTCGCACACTCATTCTCTCTGCTGGAGTTCATTTTAATATTTGGCGGTGTCAGAGAGCTTCATGGTCAGCAAATTAAGAGCACAATGCAGCTGTGTAAGTCCTGACTTCTTCCTTATGAAGACACACACTGACGCACACACACACACACACTGAAGAGAGGGCGCTCACACACACACTCACACAGCAGCTGTTCAAACATTTCATCTCTGAAAAAGAACAAACTGTGGTTACATTGATGTTAAACGCCTCGCGGCCCTCAGTGAAACGTCACGTGCAGGAAACACTTTCAGCAGGAAACAGAGGAGGGCTTTTATTTTGAAAGGACTTTTTGGTTCTGAGCTGCAGCGAGGTTTGATAAGCAGAGGATCAAAGTCCTCGGCGTTTGAAGTGACAGAAGGAAACCTCTCCGAAGGGCCTCATCTGACATCGCTCCGAAAAAACTGGGGGGAAAAAAAAGAGGAGAATGAAAGGATGAAACAGGAAGGAGAAAAGGCTGAGTGAAAGTAAAAGAAAAAAGAGACAGTAAAAGTGAGATAATACAAGTGAAAAATGGATAAAAGAACAAGGAAATGTAAAGAAGAGAGACAAACAGAGAATTAAAGAAAGAAAGAGGAAGAAAGGAGGAATAAAAGAATGACAGAAGCGTGGTTTTATAGAAATAGAGAAAGGAACAAAAAGGTGGAAAAAAAAGATGTGACTAAAAATCTCAGAGTAAGTTTTTCTGTGTCACAGCTGATGAGATTCTCAGGATGATGAAGTTTTTTTATAAACTTCCTGTTTCCTACAGGTCAGTGAACGCAGCGTCTGTTTCAGCATGAGAGCATGATGGAGGGATGAATGGATGGATGTTTAGATTAATGAATAGATGTGCAAATGGATAAATAAATCAATGAATGGATGGATAAAGGGATTGATGGATGGATGGATGGGTAGATTGATGGACATAAGGATGGATAAATGGAAAGATGGATGGATGTTTCAACAAAAGAATGGGAAATGTTTGGGTTTGTGGAATGATGGATGGATGGATGACGTTTGGATGGCTTCATGGCTGGATGAGTGGATGAATAAATAAATGGATGGATAAAAAGATGGATAGATGATGAGTTGGAAAGATGGATGGATGGATATATATACAATTGATGGATGAATTGATGGATTGATTTATAAAATAAATGAATAGATAGATGGATGGATGGATGAATGATGGATGGATGGGCGGAGGGTTGGATGACTGGAGAGATTGATACATAAATGAATGGATGGATGGATGGGTAATTAGATGAATGTTTAATTGAATGGAGGGATTGATGGATGGATTTTAAGATGGATAGATTGATGAATAAATGGATGGATGGACAGATGGATGGAAGATAGATGGATGGATGGATGGATGGATGGATGGTAAAATACAGCATGGATGGATGGATGGACATATGGGTGGACGGATAATTAGATGGATGTTTCACAGAGTGGAAGGATGGATGGATGTTGAAATGATAAGTGGGACTTATAAAGATTGATTAAGATTGATTTAGGGATGGATGGATGGATGGATGGATGTGTGGATAAATGATGGATGGATGGGCAGAAGGATAGATGACTGGAGAGATTAATAAATGAATGGATGAATGATGGATGGATGGATGGATGGATGGATGGATGGATGGGTAATTAGATGAATGTTTAATTGAATGGAGGGATTGATGGATGGATTTAAAGATGGATGGATTGACTGATGAATAAATGAATGGATGGACAGATGGATGGAAGATAGATGGATAGATGGATGGATGGATGGATGGATGGATGGGTGGACAGATAATTAGATGGATGTTTCACTGAGTGGAAGGATGGATGGATGGATTTTGAGATGTATAGACTTACTGTTATTAAAAATTGGATGGATGTTGAAATGAATAGTGGGACTTATAAATGTTGATTGAGATTGATTTAAGGATGGATGGATGGATGGATGTGTGGATGAATGATGGATGGATGGGCGGGAGGATAGATGACTGGAGAGACTGATAAATAAATAAATGAATGGATGGATGGATGGATGGATGGGTAATTAGATGAATGTTTAATTGAATGGAGGGATTGATGGATGGATTTTAAGATGGATAGATTGGCTGATGAATAAATGGATGGATGGACAGATGGATGGAAGATAGATGGATGGACAGATGGATGGATGGATGGATGGATGGTTAAATACAGCATGGATGGATGGATGGATATATGGGTGGACGGATAATTAGATGGATGTTTCACTGAGTGGAAGGATGGATGGATGGATTTTAAGATGTATAGACTTACCGATAATAAATAGATGGATGTTGAAATGAATAGTGGGACTTATAAAGATTGACTGAGATTGATTTAGGGATGGATGGATGGATGGATGGATGGATGGATGTGTGGATGTTGTGACTGATGGATGGATGCTGTTGTCCAGCAGCTCTGAGTGGATTTAGTTGAACAGAAACCTTTATTTCTCTCTTCTTATCTCTGTGGTTTTATCCATCTGAAGCCTCTGAGTGCTCGGACTCTCGCTCGTTCTCCCCTTTTCTCTGCCTCTTTTTCATCCCCCTCTTCTCCCCACTCTGACCTCTGACCTCTGACCCCCCACCGTCTGACATCAGCCTCCTCTCACCGCGATGATCGACTCCTCTCAGACTCTCCTGCTGCTCCTCAGAGAGTGAAGTTACAGGAAAGATGAAGCTTTTGTTTTTACGGCTCTTTTACATTTAAATTCTCCGTTTGAGAGAATCCTCTCAGAGACGTTCACTACGAGCCCATCATCGCTGAGAGAAGACGGAGAAGAGGGAGAAGAGGAATCTCCATCTAAAGCAGCGTTTGCTCAGGCTGATAACTGCCATCTGACTCTCTTTTCTTAGAACAGGAGGGAAAAGAAAAGACGGCGCAGATTCTTTCACTTCTTTTCCATCTAAATCGAGTCTTTTCAAACATTTCAGAGGATAAAGACTCATTATCTCTTTTTCTTTCTCTCTTTTGATTCCAGCTCTAATATTGTGCCATTCAATACCTGTGAAGTCCTGTAACAGCTGGAATTGGAAACAGAATTTTTCACAATTGGTTTATTCCAAAAAAGAAACAATTTTTTCTGTTTTGGTTTTGGGTTCCAGCCCGAGATTTGACTTTTTCTGCCCTTTTTTTATTTGGACAACTGGTTTCACATCACTTTAATCAATTTGAATAAATCCATTGGCATAATTCATAACATATTTTGCAATCACTGACAAAATTCTGAAGCATTTGCACTTATATTTCTACGATAATATACAAACAAATGTTCTCCGAGTATGTTTATTATGTGAAATATCATCTGAGACGACCGTCAGGAAAACACAAATTTGGGGCTCTTATTTTGAAACCAGCTCTAGGAGTCAGAGTATTTCATCAACAGGACACATCAAAAGAACTCAATGAAACACTTGGAAGGTTAAAAAGTCTTTCTTATATAATGTAATGTCAGAGAAAAATATTGAATTTGAGATAAATTTGTGCCCAACTTTTTTCAAATCTGTCCTTCTGATTCAACTTTGCAAAAAAACTTCAATCTATTGGTAAAGCAAAACACAAAATTTAGAGGTTACAGTGACATCACCAGTTAAAAGTAACTAATAATCCAAGTAGTTTTTTTTTTTTTTTACCAATACTCTGTACTTTTACTTGAGTATTTTTCTAACACCAGTACTTTTACTTGTGATTGAGTAATATTGTAGCAATGTAACAGTACTTTTACTTGAGCACAGATTTTCAGTATTCTTTCCACCACTGGATTTGTTACACAACTCGTTACTCGCAAAAATAATATTAATAAAGAAATATTATTACAAGCACTGGGTTTCTGCTCAACACGGTCAGTATTTTAAATAAAGTCTTATCCGGTGGAGTCTCACAGAAAATAAAAGGATGCAGAAAAATTGTGATTTGGATTCCTGCTAACGGCTTCATCTGCCCTTAAGCTTCATAGATATAGAAAAGTCAGATTCTGGTATCTGCAGTCTGCATGTCAGAGCAACTCTGAGCAAAAACTGAGACTCATGAGAATCTGTTAACAACACAAAAAACGAGGATTCACAGGTTTGACCTAAAAGTGCTTTTCAACCACAGGAACTAGGGCCTAGATTTAGTTCTGTAGGGGTGTGACCTGAAAGCTGAAAACTAACCAGAACATTTTCACCTGGTTCAGTTTTTTAAGCGACTAAAGAGCGAATCAGAGCGATGAGGTCACATCAACACTTGGCGCAGGCTTCTCTCAAACGGCAGCGAGTTGAGGGAATTTCACGTCTTATTTGAAATAATCCCAACCTGTATGAGCAGCGGCCCTGTAATCCAGTAAACTCTCCATCCCCTCACACACACACACACACACTCTCACACACACACACACACACAATAACACACCAGCATCGCTAAGCTCGGCCGTGAAATGGGATTCTCAGGGATGAGAGCTGCTTTTTGTGATCACAGAGGGGGATCTACCACACACACACACATACACACACACACACACACATTTACTCAGTGTATGTGTGTGCCTCTTTATGCTGAGAAACACACACAGAAACACACACATCTGAAAAATGAGACAAACACGTCTTTTTCCTCTGAAGGCTCTCTGGATGTTGTGGGACTCAACTGTTTCTATGGCAACTGCAGCCCTTTTACTCCCATGGTTGATGTGTGTGTGTGTGTGTGTGTGTGTGTGTGTGTGTGTGTGTGCCCTCTAGTGCTGTGTGTTTCTATTCCTGCATACATTCTTTGAACATACATTTCTTTTCTGCATGAGTGCTGCTCTTCCTCTGAGTGTTATCTCTCTCTCTCTCTCTTTTTCTGTGTGTGTGTGTGTGTGTGTGTGTGTGTGTGTGTGTCACAGCAGCAGCTGACCTGCTCTGATAGACGTCGGCCGTGGTGTCGTGCCGCAAGCCTGACGATCAGAACGACAACATCTGCGGTCCCGTCTCTCTCCCTCTAGAGGGAAACGAGAGCGAACCAATGAAAATTCATCAGATCGTTACGATGCTGGAAACAAACTTCTGAACGTACATGACTCGAGAATCATCCTCAGAGATGTTTAGGAAATGATCTGGTCATCCAGACTTGAAAATTGAAGCCCTTATATGGTCATCGGAGCCAAATGAAGCTGCTGTTAGAGAAAACAGAAGCTGAGTTTGAGTTTGACCCCCGTGTTTTGCCGTAACTCTTTCAACTCTCCGTGACTTCATGGACTTTCAGAGTTTGATTTCATAGACTACAACACATTTTATGTCTTTGACTTCCATCTCATTGAAGTACAGCTTCATTCAAACTGCACTCACATTATCTTATTATTTCAGGTCAAATCTCAAAACATCACAGCTTCATTCAAATCTAGAAATATACTTATGTTTTTAAATTGAAATTTCATAACATTATAGCTTTGCACTACAACTTTATCTTAATTCAAATTTCTTGACCAAACTACTTGTTTCTATTTAAAAGGACAGTAAGGAATTTCTTCATCTTGAAAAAGTCTCATCTGTAGATATATGCCTTACAATAAAGCTACAATTGAAAATAAGATTATCAGTGCTATAAACAAAACATATCTTTAAAACGCTAACCCCTAGGCAGCATTGCCAGATGGGAAATATAAAATTATCATATCGTATCGTGGGGGAAATTATCGTACGTCTGGCAACGCTGCCCCGAGCTTTCTGATTGGGTCGGATTGGACCAGATTGATTTACTGCAAGTCAAAAGTCTCTATGACGACACCACGCCACCTGACAAAGTTTGGCAGTGAGAAGAGCAATCTCTGAGTTTCTCAAATGAAAACAATTTCTATGATTTATTTAGTAGAAATGGTAGAAACAGAAGCTGGACTGTCTGACAGAAAATGGACAGAAGAAAGCTAAACGGGAGAGTGATAGAGCATAAGCTTAAGGCTAAAACAGGAGCTAATGTGTTTGTGCTAATGTTGATTCCTGTCCACATGCAGCAGTTATTCTGCAGTGATCTGTTCAAACCTGAGAGTCTATCAATAAAATGAAGAGCCAGGTTACGTTTGCTCTGCTTGGTGAGGTTGGAGTTGGTAGATGAGCACTGGTAGGACACAACCAGGATTCACTAACGTTACAGACACGTGTCAGAGCACCAGGCTGTGAGTAGATTAACCAAACTGTTGATGGATGCATTACTTTGTTGTGTTGTTTCTGGTAAAAATGTATCTTGACCACATCACTGTTCAGTTACAAGTTGAAACAGAGGAGATTTATAAGGAAGTAAAGTCGCCAAAAACTCAATTTATGTCAAAATAAATTCAAAGCCAACATGAAGCTGTAATAGTTCATGTTTAAAGTCCAACATCAAGTTTCTGTGCCTTAGTTCAAAATCAGAATTAACTTGTATTTGATGAGATTTAGGTTAAGGAAAGAAATAAACTCCAAACAAAAGTTGAGATAAAGTTGTTGTATTAATACCTGTTATTCTCAACCGGTGGGTAAAAAGAAGGTCTGAGAGCTCTGCTGGTTTTTTCTGCAGCCGTTCCAACTTTCAGGCAGACGACTCCTCAAACAGAGGAGAGAGGAGTGTCGCTTTCCCCCCTTTCTCTCTCCCTTTCTTTCTTTTAGCTTGTGGCTTTTGTGGCTGAGAAGGTCAACAGATGATAAACTCTTCTAAAACACTGGAACACACAGAGTCCTTCCACCGCCAATATCTTTAAAGTGGATCGCCTTCAAATTAGAGGGTGGAGGAAATGTCACAGCGCACACACTCTCTCTGTCTCCGCCGCGGCCCTTGTGTGGTTTTATAGTGCACCACTTCAAAGGTTATTCTCTGACCTTATTCAGGCTCATATCTAAGGAAATAAAATAGACGGCAACTCTGCTCTCTCTGCTCAATGCTCTTTTTGCAAAGACACGCCGCCGCGTCTGCTTTCTGCTCTCCTCTTTTCCGGGAGAATAAATGAAAGAAAAGCTGAAGGACTGAAAACTCAACCTGCTTTATTTCTCGGGGTGAGCTTTAAAACGAAATGGAAAAAAAAAAAAGGAGGAGGAGATGCTCAGAGAAACTGCTCCTCGTGTCCCTGCAGTTTTGTGCAGAAAAAGCAGAGACAGCAGGCCGGAGCCGGCGTGTGGAGGCTTCTGCTCGTCATTTGTTGTTTTGGGTCTTTGTGCAGAAACGCTTCGACCAAAGCAGATGGTCTGACTGTATATGCATAAAAATAAACACATGAGAAACTATACGAGAAGATTTTAATTCATTTAGGTAGAATTTACCTTGTTTTGCATGATGTGAGCGCACAGATTGAGAATCAATAATTGCTATAATCTTCTAACCTGGAATCTAAACATGAAAACTTTCTAAAGAGTTTGTTTTGCATGCATGTCCTCAAAAAACAAACTAAAACACAAAATGAAAAACTCCACTGATGCAAATTTCTGGTTTGAGGAGAGTGTGCCCCAAGTACAGAGGCAAAGTTACAAAGTTTTCCAACAGTTTCACGGCTTTGAGTGCAGTGAAAAACACACAAAACCTTTATTTACTTCAGCCATGATGTAAATATCATAGACTGTATAATAAGTGGACGTAACGACGTTCGGCTCAAACTGAAGCCTCCAGCAGATGCTCCGCCCCCTGGTGTCTGGCTGCAGTATAGGTCATAAGCCCCGCCCCCTGGTGTCTGGCTGCAGTATAGGTCATAAGCCCCGCCTCCCCATGTATTCCAGATATGAGCCGAGAAAACTTTAAAAAACTATGATACATCATAGAAACGTTTCTCTCATCCTTACGCTAAAGTAGTATGACGATGTCATCTGGCTGCATGGTGTTCAGGTGTTTTTTTTTTCTGAGAAGTTAGTTTCTCATTAGTTATTGGACGTTAAAAACCGCGATATAAGTTTCATTTTATGATAGTTGACAGCTGCCGTTTGTGAGTAGTTTTTATCGGGGATATAAGAAACTTCAGGAAAGAGCCAAAAGGAGACTAAACCTTCTGAAGAAGAAGAAATAAACATTTTTATTTCTCTTTTTTACTTGGCTCCACCGGAAATTCTCTACTGCGCAAACTCTGGCTGCACAATGGCGGCTAGAGAAACGGGGTTTTTTGGCTTCAAAAACGTAGAACGGTGACAGGCGGAAGCACGCTGTTTATTCTATATACAGTCAATGGTAAATATCAACAAAACCCTCCACAAAGGTATTTAAGGTGAGTTGAAATGATGAGAGGGAATAAAGTCACAGTTTAGTCGTCATGTAATAAGGTGAATGACAAAATTAAGTCATAATGTAACGATACTAAAGCAGGAATTTTGAATGTTCTTCACTCCTTAATGGTTCACACAATTTGAAAAATTCCAACGTTTTTTGAAAGCTGAGACGTTGCTTTTTCAGTCAATATGTGGTTATTACGGTAATTTCACTCAGGCATTTAAGAACACTCATGAATACACGGACCACGGAGCGGATGGATGTGAGGGAAGCAATTTGTCCAAAAATGCCAAAAAGAAGATCCTTTCAGGTTAGAAAAAACCTCCACTGAAGTTTCTGCATGAATCTGAGACAAAGGAGCAACTTCATGTGAGAAAAGGTAACGTTGATGGGATGAATGAAGCTCTCTCTATGTAGTTTTTACTTCCTTTTATGCATAATTTGATGCCTGCAATGTGTGGTGACTCATTTGGAAAGATGAACAGAGTCTTATTTGTGTAATATGTGTGTATTTTACTGTTGAGGATACATCGTAACGTCCTGTGTTTGTACTGTATACGAGAATGTATGTTTTACGCATTGTGTGCAAAATAGCACATGACGTTTTTCTGCAGTCTCAGAAATGTGTTTCAAGTCTTATTTGTACTGTGTGAGCATTTTTTGAGGCTTGAAATGTTGCTAGTCTTTATAAACACTGAACCATGCCTTGTTTGTACTGTACAATATGTGTGAGTAGCTGAATATCTTTCTCCTTCTCCTACTTCCAGGTAAAGTTTTTCTGTCGAGAAGAGGAGAAAAAAACCCTCAAGTGGCTTTTGTGCAAAGAGAAAGATAAGATCTGAGATGCTGGATGAACTAGTGATGCTGTCAATACCTCTTTTTATACAGAATAAGAGAAAAAAAAATCTCGATTTTTCTTCTCAAAACCTCGATCATTCAATTCTCTGTTTGTGTTTTTCTTCAGTTTCAAGTGTTTTTCTCTCACATAACATGCAGTAAATTGGAAGTGAAACCAGATATTGAAAGTTTAAAGTGTTCCAGAAAAAATGTGCCTAAACACTGACTCACTTTTTTGACCGTTTTATGATCAAGATAAGCAAAATAGTCCAGGCAGGTATTTTAGGGCTCAGGTGTTAAAGGGTTAAAATGTATCCGTAATGTTTTGTTATCCTGGTTAAAATGGATTATTAATGCTGTGAGATTAAAGTGGAGTTAAAACCTTTGACTTTAGTTTGGATCTATGAGAAAACTGCTCCTCTGAGAATAACCAGCTCCATGTGATCTGAAGGTTTTGTTTTTCTGTGTTTACAGTTTGACTGATCACATGACCAGAGTTTGATTGACGGGTGCTGCAGCCAAACACGCAGAGTAATGTGACTCATGTGTTCACCTGCTGGTCGGAGTCAGTCCCTCAGCTACAGGTGGTCAGCGTGAGTCCGTTAATACAGGTGGAAATAAAGCAGATTAAGACCTGACAGGAGGGGGATTCTGCTCAGATCTGGCAACCCGCGGATCGATAATAACGGCTCAGAGCGACAGGCGGACAGGTGGAAGGGACTTCTCATTTTCCTTCTTGCATCGCTTTCCCGCCGTGCCCTTCCTGAGCTGTTTGTCCGGGCCTCGCTCTGTAATCAGCGTCAGCGTTCGTCAGCGTCCGGATGGCAATTTGACATTTCAGAACAAAGCTGGGCGCCGGCGGGGAGGGTTAGTGACAGAAAAACAGCAGGGCGGGCGATCAGAAGAGAAGCAAAAAGGTGCTAATGAGCACGTTGGAAGCTCGCAGGTGGTTTTTAGTGATGACAAAGTGGCTTTCACCTGTCTGCTCTGCTGCCATCTCACGTAGCATCGCACATCACGGCAGAGCGGCATTAGATAACAGCAGAGTGAAGGACGGGAAACCAGAGCGAAAGAAAATAGAAAAAGAGAGAGAGAGAGGATGAGAAATGAGCTGGGAATACAAAACAGAAAAAGGAGCAAGTGTGTGTGTGTGTGTGTGAGCTGTCGGTCACACACACTATAGGTCTGAGAGATCATGTGAGGTGCAGAGATGTAGTTTCCATGATTTTATTTTTATCACCACAGCAGTGCGAGAGATTCCTCTGCAAGACGTGACATTAAAACAATGTATGCTCAGATTTCAAAATAAGTCTGACACCTCATTTAGGAGATTAAAGTCGCTCGTTTCAGAAAATGTAATGTTTTTATATGTGGTTAAAGTCCACATCAGGATAAATGCAGCTGAAACACTTTTGTTTTTAACTCGTCATCTTTTTATAAGCAACATTTGAGCATCATTAACTTCAAGATGCTACATGTCAGACATAAAACATCCACCACATCACTTCTACACCTTCTCACCTACATCTGTGTGAAATTGGAGCTTTTTAGGTAAAACTTTGTAGGAGTTAAAGAGTTTTTTAGTCTCAGGTGTCCTCACTGTTCACGCTCTCGTCTGAAGACTGTGCAAACAAAACCAGCTTCATCAGCGCTCAGTGTCCTCTTTTTTATTAACTTTGCTCTCTTTGTGAAAACATTGACCAAAAATAGTTCAAATGTGTTCCCAGTCACGGATTGTACCTCCTCTGTTGCACATATGAATGTGAATGAAGATGCACGGCAATTAACTCTCTGATGCATGAATTATAAAAGTCAGTGTCAGGATTTTTCCTTTGAGTGTCTTTATTTGTCTTAAAGCATAAAAAAAAGGTTTTCCATTGTTTTTTATTCAAATATTTGTAACGGAACACTCAACATAAAACAGTGTGAAATTAATTTAAATACAACTTTTCTTTTTGTTTGACTTCTTTTCTCTTTTTTTGGGGGGTTAATTTTGTGACTATTATTTTTAATGCTTTGTGAAACATTTTAACTCTCCTTCATCCATTTTAACACTGAGCAATTGATAGTTATTAAGCTGTTTAACCCTTAAATGTTTGTCTATAACTTAAGAAAAAAATATATATATATATACATACACACATATATTTGGAAAAAGAATTGAAAACATTTTTTCAGGCCCTAAGAAGAATAAAAATATCCTGACACAGGCTAAAATGAATTTCCACCACATGAACCATTGAATTTAGGAGTAAAAAGTTTTAAATAGGTGTCCACTGTAGTGACCACTATGCACCACAGGGTTAAAAAGCCTCGCCAATGATCTAAATGGCTACAGCTGGCTTTGTATGAAAGGTAGACAATCGTTTAAGTGAAGAGTGATTGACCGAACTGTTTGACAACAAAAGATCCTCCAACAGAGCTACTGTGTGCAATTGAACAGTCAAGCAAAGAGCACATGTTGTCTATCACAAGCTGTCCTGGAATGAAAACTCAGCAGAAAATGATGCCAAAACTCTAAGAAAAAAAAAAACACTTGCAGCTTTGTCAGATTGACATTGAGGAGGAAATGCTCTAAGACTGTGAAGCTGCTGTTATTGATGAGAACGGACACGACAGACAGACAAACAACGGACTTTACAGGAGAAATTTCACCACTTGGAATAATTTGATGAAACAACACACTGCAAAAACTGAAATCTACGCAAATCATTATGTCTTATTTGTAGTAAAAATTGTCTTATTGTTCTTAATTTGAGCCACATTCACAAGACCAGGTCATAAAAATGTCTTATTTCAAGTTTTTTTTAGACAAAAATGAGGTGTAAATTGCTTGTAACAAGTCAAAAAAATCTGCCAATGGGATAAGACGAATTCACCCGGGAAGTTTCTTGAAATTAGAAAGATGTCTTAAAACAAGAATCTTTTATCTTATCCCATTGGCAGATTTTTTTTGACTTGTTACAAGCAATTGATGCCTCATTTTTGTCTTTAAAAAACTTGAAATAAGACATTTTTATGACCTGGTCTAGTGAATGTGGCTTAAATCAAGAATAATAAGACAAATTTACTAAAAATAAGGCATAATGACTTGCTTAGATTTTAGTTTTTGCACTTTTGATGTGTTTGAACTCTGGATTTCTACATCAAATAAAGATGTCGAGGTTTGAAAATCTGCTCATGTTTTGTCTGAATATCCAGCATTGTTACATCACATCAGCGTGAGAAAGCAGAATCCAGCCTCTTTAAAGTCTGTTTCACAGGTTCGTCGTAACTCCGTGAGCCTTTGTTTGTGACAGATTTGTGAACAAATCTCCTCCAGCTGTTGGAGCACCGAACACAAATCCAGACACAAGATGCCTGCACAGGTGTAACAGGGACACGGCTGCTGCGTGGTCCCCTGTGCTCACGCCACAGCTGCTTCTTGTTTGCGTTTCCAGCAGCTTCATTACAAACGCTCACATCTCACTACGCCTCCTGCAGAACAACACGCTAAGCTAAAGGGCTGACAGGAGCCGGGGGAAGTGAAAATTAGCCCATCCTGAGGTGTAAACTCCTACTGATTAACCTCTTAGTTCCCACGGGCGCACCGGCGAGCTGTTTGCCATTCCTCTGACGTCATCAGAGTATAAACACTAACGCCTTTGTCAAACATTGGAGCGCATCCTATGTTAGAAAGTTTAGATTCTTTACAGTTTTCTTCAGCAACAAAACGTAATTAGTGAAAGAATCACTCACAACAACGTGGACGTCCGACCTGTTTGGGGTCGTTACGTCACATCCTGACGCCCGTACCCTGAATATTCACTCTCCTTTCCACCAGAGGAATCCAGAGTTCAAACATATCAAAAGTGTTGTTTCATCAAATTATTCCGAGTGGTGAAATTTCTCCTGTAAAGTCCGTTGTTTGTCTGTCTGTCGTGTCCGTTCTCATCAATAACAGCAGCTTCACAGTCTTAGAGCATTTCCTCCTCAATGTCAATCTGACAAAACTGCAAGTGTTTTTTTTTCTTAGAGTTTTGGCATCATTTTCTGTTGAGTTTTCATTCCAGGACAGCTTGTGATAGACAACAAGTGCTCCCTGTTTGACTGTCTGATAGTACCCGGTGGTGTTGCTTTAAAGCTCGAATAGAGAGTCATTCATTGGCTAACAGGCCTGTCTCTCACCTGTACAGTTAACCAATCACCTTTAGCTTTCACATGAAGCCAGCTGTAGCCATTTAGACCATTGACGAGACCTATTAATGGCTGTGTGACGTCATTTACATTCATTTGTGCAACAGAAGAGGTACTATCTGTGAGTGTGAACTACAATTTCATGATTTTTGGTGAATCTTTCCACAAAGAGAGAAAAGTTAATTAAAAAGAGGACACTGAGCACTGATACAGCTGGTTTTGTCCTCTGCTGTGTTTGGTCACTTGAAACTAAAAACTCTCTAACTCCTACAAAGTTTTACCTAAAAAGCTCAAATTTCACCCAGATGTAGATGAGAAGGTGTAGAAGTGATGTGGTGGATGTTTTATGTCTGGGATGAAACATCTTGAAGTTAATGATGCTCAAATAATGGTGATGAAAAACAAAGATGAAAACAAATCAGTGTTTCAGCTGCATTTATCCTGATGTGGACTTTAGCCACATATAAAAACATGACATTTTCTGAAACTAGAGACTTTAATTTTTCAAATGAGGTGCCACTGATGAACTTTGACCTTATGGTTCTGCAGTTATAAGCTCTGAAATGTTACATGGTTAATAAGCCAGAATTGGGTGCAAACTAAGGGGTTAAGCCTGCATTGTTTCAATCAGACAATCAGGCCTCTGCTAACACACACACACTGTAACACACACACACACACTGTAACACACACTCACACACAGACAGTAGAGGAGCGAGTCGCTGGCAGATTCTTGTCACTAATAACGGTTTAGTGGTGAGAGGTCCAGGAGAGGAGGTGAAGTCTGACACTCGAACCATCCCTCCTTCTCTTTTTCGCTGGCAGCTCTCATCTGCCATGTTGGAGGGAGCGCTGCCATCACTTGGCACCTTATTTATTTTAATTATTTTGATTCCCCGCTCTCCATCTTTGGCATCTCTGGCTCGGGGAATGGCTGATGGCTGACACTCATTTGTCAATCTCGCCGCGGCTGTCTGCCAATTATAAAATGAAAAGTTTTGGCGAGGCCATTAGAGGCGGCTCTGGCTGCTTCGCCGGGTGTTAACAGGCGCGTGTGGCTCGTCACTGCCTCTTCTCGCTCGCTCGCTCTCTTCTCCAGGAGCCCGGCGTCGCTTCCCCAGCGATCAGGTGAGTGTTTGCTCTCCGTGTTTGATGTCCCTTCTTTGTTTCTGTACATTTCTCCCGCTCTGCCGCCACATTTAGAAATGACAGTATCAAGGCGTCCTCTTTTTCCAGTTTCCTTTCTGGAGGTAAAATTATGTCAGGGGGGGTTTATAAAATTCCCCAAACAGATATTGATATTTATAAAAAGTCTCTGCACTGAGCGACTACTCTGATGACCCAACCTTAGAGTCAAGTTAATGAGATTAAAAGTCAAATAATAAGATAAAAGGCAAAGTATGAGATTATATACTCAAAAGAATTAGAACAAAGCAACAGTTTTGAGATAAATTTAAATAATGAGATGAAAAGTCATAATTTTGTAAATGTTTATTCAAAATTACTATATAATTCCAACACAAAACTTTGAGATAAAATGTTGAATAATGAGATAAGAAGTTACAAAATGTATCTAAAAAGTCATAATTTTGTTATTATGAAGTAAATTTTAAGTAAAAACGTCCAAATATTCAGACTTGAGGTCATAGTTTTATTTTGTAGTCAAAATTTTTGAGAAAAAAGGTCAAATAAAGAGATAAATTGTCATAATTTTGGCATAAATAGTCAAGATTTTGAGAAAAAATGTTGAATAATGAAAAGAAAAGTTAAAATTTTTAAATGAATGGTCATCATTTTGTTATTTTGGCATTAAATAGTCCAAATGTTTAGATGAGAACTCAAAGATTTAAGATAAAAAGTAAAATATTGAGATAAGAAGTTAAAAGTATGATATAAAATTTCAAATAATGAGTTAGATTGTCATAACTGTGTGATAATAGCCAAAGATATGGGGGGAAAAAACTCTACTTGTTGAGATAAGAAGTCATTACTTTGTGGTTATACAGCCAACATTTTGAGAAAAGTCATAATATGTGATTTTAAGTCAGTTTTGAGAGAAAAAAGACAAAATATATAAAACTGAGAAATTTTTAAATGATAAATCCAATAATTTGAGATTACAAAGTCAAAGTAATGAAGGAAATTAAATCAAAATTTTAATCAATAAAAGGTAGAAATTTTGACTTTTATCATTACGTTTTGAGCTGTGGGTCCCAGGGTCACATCTCTTAACTTTCGTACAACAAAATCTGCAGGAAACACTTGAAAACCCTTTCAAAGTAAAAGAAAATAAGTCAGGAAAGGCTCATTTTACTGTTCGTGGACAGAGACAGTTGTTAAAAAAACTCTGTGACAGATTCTGACAGAGCAGAAAACCTGCAGCAGGAGAATATAAATCACTTATTTCACACATTTTAACTCATTTAAAACAAATCTCTCCTGTTTTGCATGCGCACTGACGCGGGTGGAGGGAGCTTTTAGGGGCCCCTGAGGCAAAAAGAGATGCTAAGCTGCTGCTAACTCCTGTTTCTGTCTCCTGAGCATTCACACTGTACACCTGTGCAGGAGTATTACACCATGTCAGCTTCACCGTGCAATTATATTCATTTATTAACCCGTTTATAACCAGGACTCCTCCAACACCTCAGCCTGGTCGGAGGAAACGAGGCTTTAAATCTGCACAAGTTTAATATTCAGCACATTCACCTGGAATAAACACATCTGATACAGACTTCTTTTCAAACAGAAGAACTTTTATCTCCAGGAACTTCTTAAGGAGCTAAAAGATGCTATAACTACTTCTTATCTTAACCTTTGGGTAAGCTTGTAAAAATTAGGTCAGGTGCTGTTTGTCCTCAATGATTGTTGCTCTTTTGACTTCACTCATGCTCTGTTGGTCTCCACCGATGCTTTGTTTGCCCTCATTTATGTTTTGACAACCACAATTATGACCTTAATGTTCTCACTTGTGCTTTTTTGACCTCATTGATGCTCTTTTGGGCCCAAATTGTGCTCCATCAACTTCACTGATGCTGGTATTGTCCGCTCTGCTACTTTATATACCTCATTGATACTCTTTTGACCTCACTGATGTTTGCTTGACTTCACTGATGCTGTTTGCCCTCATTAATGGTTTGTCAATCATAATGATGCTCTGATTGTCCTCACTTGTGCTTTGTTGACCTTATTTAACTTCATTTGTTCCCAACTGATGTTTGCTGACCCTTATAATGCTCTTTTGGACCTCATTAATTCTCTGTTGACCTTAATAACGCTCTAAGCTTGAATGATGCTCTCTTAGCTTCTACTGATGCTTTTTATAACCTCACTGATGCTCCGGTGACCAAGATGATGCTCTGTTGAGCTTCATGATGCCCTTTTGACCTCAATAATACTCTGTTGACCTCAGTGATGCTCTGTTTGCCAAAGTGATGCTCTCTCAGCTTCCAATGATGTTTTTATCACCTCAATGATGCTCTGTAGGCTTTAATGATGAGGTTTTAGCTTCTACTGATGCTTTATTGATATCACTGAAGCTCCTTTGATACTCACAGATGTTTGCTTGACCTCAATAGCTCTCTGTTTGTCCTCACTCATGTTCTCCTAATTCTCTGTTTATGGATGAATGATCTCAATTACTCAAGCACAAACAAACCCAACGGACGAGAAGGAGCAGAGGCTGTACATTGACAAACAAAACTCGGGCCATTGACAAACTAAACTACACATTTAATCATTCACACACTTCTGTCCGTGTTACATGTTGATTCTATACCATATGAAGTAAACAGGCTGCGTGTTGTAACCGTCCTCTCTCTGACAGATGCAGCGTTGAACTCTGACAAACTCGCAGTCTGCAGGAGACTCACAGAATTATGTTTTGTTGAGAAAACAGCGTTCATCCCGCGCCTCCGCGCCGCTAACGTCGAGCCTGTTAATTAGAAAGGAAGCTTGTCTGAAGGATTAACGACAAGCTCCGCTGTTCATTTCAGAGCCTGCCGCATCACACACCTGCACTGATGGATTATGGGTAAGCACTTTTGTTTGTGGGTTGCATTTTTGTGATGAGACGTTTGATCCGGCAAAAGTGTCAAGTCAGGCAGAAAAGCAGCCTAACAAGACGCCGGCTTTCCTCTGGGTATAAAAACACTGCTTCTCTGTTGTGTTCCTGCAAACGCCGGGCCTCCTTTCATCAGCATATTTTAACAGTCGTACAGTAAAGAACAAAAAGAAGACAAATTGGGGTTGGGGAGGACCAGAGACAACAGCATTTCTCTTGAATTAGCAGCGAGCGAAGCAGAGCTCGGAGCTTAACAGCTCTGTTTCTGCAGCGGGAATGTTTTCCCCACAAAGCAGCGGCTGCTCTCCGCTTCCTCCGCTTCCTCGCAGAATAATTGGACGGGAAAAGAAACGCGGCTTTGAGCGGATCTTCCCTTTTGTTTCAAGCGCTGGCTGTAAATATACACACTCGTACTCTCTGTATTAATGTCACAGCTGTAGTGATCTCAGAGCAGTTAGTTCCTACCAGCAGAACCATCCCTGCTGTCAGAGGTCATTAACAGAGTGTGTGTGTGCATATGTGTGTGTGTGTGTGTGTGTGTGAGGATCGATAGCAGTGTGATGCTGAGCTGTGGCAGACATGCTGGCTAATTAAGGCCTCTCAGGCTACCAGGGCCACACACACACACTCACACACACACATACTGTCTGATTTGACGGTTAACAGCGTGTCATCTCATCAGAAGTGAAAACATATGTCCTTCCCTTATTATCTCCTCTGAAAGCTCGAAAGTTCACTTTAAATAAAAGTTTTTAATAATTGAATCAAACTGGAGCATCATGCAGCGTTTTCGAACCTTCAGGGTTTTTTCTTTTAACTGCTGCTTTTCCCTAAAGTTCACCCGTGTCAAACTTTTCCTCTCATGAAAAGACAAAGCACAAAGAGAAGAGTCACTTCCTTGATCCTGATGTATTCTCCTTATCTCACTAACTCTTAGAGCCTTTGCACACAGTGTTATTTTTGGATACACTTCTCAGAATCACAATCTGAAAAAAAAGCATAATGCAATTATTCTTGCACACTTACAACCTCAAATCAAACTAAAATACAAGCAGAGAAGCTTTCTTATGAGCAGAGTTATTAAATAAGCTTTATGCATGTCTGTATCTGAGGTATTTTGATGTACGTGGTTGCAGTGACAGCAATTTGATAAAACTAGATCAGTAAAATGTCCAATTTTTCTATTCTGTGAAGTGAAGAGTAATAAATAATAATACTTAATCCACAAATAGATACTTAATCACAACTCAGATCAACATTAATTAAAACACAAAGAGACATTTGTACCACTGTTTCCAGAAACAGAAGGGAAAACCTTGTGTTGCTCATTGTGAGCTGAGTAAATGACATTATTATTTCATTTTCTAAATTCTAAATTAATCGACCCATGAATTTGGAAACAAAATTTTGAAGCAGGATGTGAAATGTGGACAGACGTGAATAGCACTTGTCATCTTGGCAGTTTCAGAAATTTTCTAAATTTTTGCACCAAAGATGAGCAATGTAAAGTAAAGTACAGTTGGATCTAAAAAAGCTCAATATTAACATCATCTGTACTAAGGCTGAATGATATTGACAAAAGATATTAATGCCAGATATCTATATATTAATACAATACAATTTGACTCTGGGTTCAGAGAAAACTAACCATTTTTCAGAAAAATAAAAGCATGATTTTATAACAGGATGTTGAAAGTACGGTCGATGGATCAGAGCTCACTGTCAGTCACCAACGTTAACGGAAAATCACCAATAATCATGCGACTGTTTGAGCTTTACATGCAGGGGGAGCTGGGAAAATCTACATCACTAAGTGCATTTCCACTACCCTTGGATATGAGCAAAATTTAAATAGTGCTATAAACAACTGGTAATGAAAACACCTGAATTTCGAAAAAGCACTAAAATATTGCTAAAAAAAAGTTTTTACGCTTTCATGAGGTGGTTTTACAGACGTTTCGACATTCAAATATATCACAAAAGAGCAATGGAAACACTTTTTCCGCAATACTACGTCACAGGACGTGACGTACCCGGTCACATGATCACTTCTCTGTGAGTAAACATGGCGCTACGTTTGGACAGAGGAGGAGACGGAGACTTTTCTCGCAATTATTTTTGAGGAAAATGTAACGGTCATACTAGACAGCAAACAACAGAGGAATGCAGAGCTATAAGGAGACAGAAACTGATCTTCTAGCAGTGAAATCTCGCGGGATGATATTTGACGAGAGTTACGGCGCTCCTGCCTAGAACAACCTTCAATGGAAACACCTTCAAAGCGCAAATATACTTTGTTGAAATTTTAGGGATATCACTTTTATTTTGCGAAAAACTGTAATGGAAACCCAGCTAATATCATCTCTTGTATTGAGATATTAATAAATTGAATTTTCATATCTAATATAACAATATATCTTTCAGCCCTAATCTGTCTCCCAAATATCTAACTTTTTCCACAACATTGAGGACTTTATCAGAGATAAAGAAGGATGGAAACTGCTGTTTATGATTGTTTTTTTTCTCTGACTATCATCATCACAACCTTTTTCTTGTTATATTTAATATCAAACTGTACAATACAACTAGAACAGATGTGAAGAATCTGCTGTAACTAGAACTGTGAGGTGACAGGACGAGAATGTCATCAACAAACTTCAGATGGTTTCACAAGTCTATTTCCCATCATGCATTCGGTTTTAAAAGCTCTCAGTTGTTCAAGGAGATCATTCATGTACAAATCAAACAAGAGAGGTGACAGTAAACTACCTTGGCGGACTCTGTTAGACACGTCGAACTTGCATATTTTGATGCAGGAACCAGAAATGTTGAATTCTTATCAGATAAAAGGAGACCCCCACTGAATCTGGTGTGTTTATTTTTCTATCAATTGCAAAAATCTGCAGCACGGGAGAAATGGATGTGGCTCCCAACTGGACGTTTTAACGCGTATTTTAACAACTGGGCCACAAGAAGAGGAGGACTCTGATTACTGGAGTAAGTTCCACGGTTTCCAGGCTTTACTCTGTTTGCATAACACACACCAAACCAAACGTTCTTGAGCAAAGAGATTTATCTGCCTCTGACCTTCAGCAGCATCATGATTGAGTGAGTGATCAGATGAGTGTCAGCTCACAGGAGGAGCTCAGGACAAACAGATTGATTCAGTCGCCGAAAACACTGATGGATGGTCGAGAGGACGGACGGCTGTCACTTTTTAACCAACTCTGTTTAACTTTACAAACTTCTACAGGACTTTGTTTTATTCTCTAAAGAGGATCAAAGGTAACGAAACTTCACTACAAAACTCTTCTTCGTCTGAGATTTGCAGCTGATTGAACGGGATCAACACTTCCCTGTTGTAGTTGGATGTTAACTTGAAAATAATCGAACACACTTTGAGTTTAAAGAAGAAAAAAAGTGTTTTGTTTCTGAGAGGAAACATGCTGCTAAAATCAACCAGGAAGGGTTAACAGGACCGAGTCAATCAATACATCTGACTGAAAGAAGTGTGATTGCATAACACGGCGGCGTAAACAGGCCCAAGTATCACAGAGGAGGGACGTTAATTGAATCAGACCAACTCTCTCCAGAGGTCACAGACACACTTGGCCTTATTAAGAGCGGCGCTTGAATGTGCCGTATCTTTAACCTGCAGGTAGGAGCAAGTTTAATGAAATTTAAGAAGAGTAAACTCAGACCAATCATCAGTCAGGAATACAGGATGGAGAGCATCGACTGTGTATGGAAAGGACAGCGTGGCTCTGCCTTTTACTAAACTACAGTTTTGTAAACCCAGAATCTGTTCAGTAGAGACCAGAGATAATCTGAATTAAGACAGGAGACAAAAAAGCAAAACTCCTTTCTTTTTAAGACTCTTATCTCTTCCTGGCTCTTTCCTGAAGTATCTTGCTATTCCTGAAAAACTACACAAGAACAGCAGCTGTCAATCACCAACGTAAAACACTTTTTTTTAACGTCGAATACATGAATGAAAAAACAACTTCTTAAGAATAAAAAAGGACTTACACACAATGTGAGATGTGAGAATCATTTCGATTTCATATCCTCCAAT
The DNA here is from genome assembly GCA_008086565.1 of Thalassoma bifasciatum. NCBI lineage: Eukaryota > Metazoa > Chordata > Actinopteri > Labriformes > Labridae > Thalassoma > Thalassoma bifasciatum. Next base: position 32,031 of record RPOG01003722.1, on the reverse strand, counting down.
CTGGAATGAATGAGTAAGTGAGATTTTGACCTATACTGCAGCCCGCCACCAGGGGGAGCAGATTTTGCGGAGACCTCACTCCCAGCTAAGTGTAATGGCATCCATGTGTTTTACAGTCTTTGATGGGGGGTAATTAATTTTTATTAGAGGCCATATGAAGAATTTAAACTTTGTAAGAGGGCCAGCCAATAATATTGTGAACTTAATTCTGCTTGATGTGAACTTTTCCCGATCGAAAATGCACTTACTTAACCAGAAATAACCAGAAATATAAGGATATTCTGTAAATATGTGAAAATTGTGGTGAAGGTCCGATAAAAAAATACTTTGATTGTAGTAATAAACAGTAGAAACAAATAAAAAAAAAAACGGCGTTCTTGTATCACGTTGTTTTAGCTTGTTAGTCGCCACAAATATTAAAAGACTCTATAGCAACTTTGTACAAAAAATAAAGAAGTAAATAACTTGTATGTTTTCTGCTTTATTTTACCTCCTCAGTGAGAAAAATATTGTCTCTCTATAATTTTAACACTCACATTGATATCTGAAAGAATTTCTGAGGTGACTTTTTGTTCATCACTTGTTGCTGTTCACCTAGAATAACAGACATGTCAAGCTTTTCAAAATAAAAGCAACATCGTGATATGTTTTCTAACATGTTGCAGGTATCATTCGCAAAGATTAAAATAATAAAAACTTCATGAAGTTTAACAGTGTCTACAATAAAAGTCCAGTCTTTGGATTAAATTTGATTAAATGTAGGCAAAACAAGATTTGCAAAGTATATGTTTCGCTTTTGTTTATGTTTTATACAGACTGTTTAATCATTGTACGCCATGACAGTTTGCTCTCAATGAGGTCTCCACAAAAACTGCTCCCCCTGGTGGCTGGCTGCAGTATAGGTCGAAAGGTTAGAAGGTTATTACACCTTGTAGAAATGTTTCTCACATCCATACGTTGCAGTGATATTAAGATATTTGGCTACATTGTGTTCAAGTCCTCTTTTTTTCTGAGGAGTAAGTTTTTCATTTGTTATTAAATGTTAAAAAAACAGGTTATAAGTTTGGTTTTATGATGATTGACAGCTGCCGTTCATGTGTAGTTTCTATTGGAGATTTAGGAAACTTCCAGAAAGAGAGCCAAAGAGAGATTAGATCTTTGAAAGAATAAAGTAAATATATTTTTTGAATCTGCAAGAATCTACAGGACGTGATCAGGGAATTGATAATAAATTAATTATGTGAGCATTGGTGTTGTAGATTCCCATTCAGAGACATGTTGAACCTTTTTATTCCGTAGTTTTAAAGTCATAAATCTGTTGCTGTGACTGACCAAACTCTTGGACCAAAGTTTGTTCTTCCTGATGGCCTGACTCTGCCGCACATTATTAATCTGATCCGTTACATAAAGCGCCGTGACAGCCAACAGCAGAGAAGTAAAATTAGTTTAAATGTCTGGAAGAGGATCAGAGTCAGCTCCCTTCAGATGACAGCAGTTATTTCTGTCTAATTACCGCTCGTCTTTGAGCGTGATCCATGTGGAGTGTGTGTGATAGGACATAATGAAAGCACAGACTGTCCCTCTGCTGCCAATGTAATCCCACTAAATGTATGAAAATAGAAGCTGGGCTATTGTTGGAGTCAGCGTGCTGCCTCAGCATATACCTCCTCTGACACCATTTGGAAGAGGTGCACCCTGGGATATTCTCTCACTGGGACAAAATCCATCTCGATCCATCTCCCCCTCTGGCACAGCGAGGGGAAGTTTGATTGATTTATCAGGCCCGCGTCTCCCCAGCCTCCCTTTAATGAGACAGTAATAGCCCACGGTCGGCCGGCACTCCAGAGACGAATGTGGAGGAGAGGCGAGCGGCGGTGAGCAGAAATGTGGACAGAATATGTAACCCGAGGTAGAATCAATCCAGCACACACTTAGAGAGCGAGAGGGAGAGGAGGGAAATGAGAGCCACGGCCGGAGCGAGGTGGAGAAAGTGAGAGAGGGCAGACTATTAGGAAGACGGTGTGACAGAAGCAGAGAGTAAAAAGAGCGGAATCGTACAGAAAACAGATCTGAAGAGCGACAAGTGCTGACGGAGACTGTCGCCATTAACCCAAACTACATAAACATTTCAAACTTGAAAAGTTCTGATGTCAAACTCACCCCATACTACAAAGTTTTCTATTTTCTTAGATTGACAAAGCTTGTAGCAATGAAAAGTTTTTAAAAAACTCCTGTGGTCCTCACTAATGTTCTATCAGTCCTAACTGATGCTCTGTTGTCCTCACTGATGCCCAATTTGTCCTCACTGACACTCTGTTTATCGCCACTTATGCTCTACCTGCACTACCAATGCATTATTTGTCCTCACTCATGCACAATTTGTCCTCTGTTATACTCATTTTGTCCTCTCTGAAGAACAATTTGTCCTCATTGATGTCCTAATACTAATCACAGATGCTCTGTCATTCTCAAAATCGCTGTATTTGTCCTCACTGATGATATCTTGGTCCTCACTGATGCTCTGTTTTTCCTCACTAATGCTCAGTTTGCCTTACTGACACTTTATTTTTTCATAGTGATGCTGGATTTGTCCTCACTTAATATGGGTTTGTCCTCACTGATGCTCTCCAGGCTCTCACTTGTGCGTTTTGGTCCTCATTAATACTCTGATAGTACTCATTTATCCTCTGTTTGTCCTCACTTATGCTCTGTTTGTCCTCACTTATGCTGTGTTTGTCCTCACTTATGCTTTTTGGTCCTCATTGATGCTCTGTCTGTGCTCACTGTTCTTCTGTTTGCGTCACAAATGCTCAATTTGTTCTCTGTAGTAACTGATTTGTCCTCGCTGGAGCTTTCTTGGCCCAAACTGATTCTCTGTGATGCTCAATTTGTCCTCACTAATGTCCTCATACTCATTTTCGATGCTCTTTCGTTCCTATAAATGCTCAATCTTTCCTCACTGATGCACTTTTTAACCTTACTGATGCCTCTTGTGCCTCATTTTTGTCCTCATTGATGCTTTTTGGTCCTCACTGATGCTCTGTTTGCCCTCGCTGTTCTTCTGTTTGCATCATGAATGCTCAATTTGTTCTCGCTTGTAATTGATTTGTCCTTGATTGTTCTTTATTAGCCCAAACTGATGCTCTGAGTGCCCTCACTGATGCACTTTTGGTCCTCACTGATGCCCTGGATTAATCTCAGATGCTCTTTTGTTCAAACATATGCTCCAACTTTCCTCACTATTGCACCTTTTGACCTTACTGGTGCCTTGTTTGCCTTCTTTTGTCCTCATTGATGCTTTTTGGCCCCCACTGATACTCTGATAATCCTCAATTATCCTATATTTGTCCTCATTAATGCTGTATTTGTCCTCATTGATGCTTTTTTGGTCTCACTGATACTCTGATAGTCCTCACTTATTCCCTCTTTGTCCTCATTTATGCTATATTTCTCCTCAGTGGTGCTCTGTTTGCCTGCACCCATACTCTCTTGATCCTTACTGATACAATAATGGTCCTCACTGAAGCTGTTTGCATCTCTTATGATCAATTTGTCCTCACTAATAATCGATTTGTCCTCACTGATGCTCTGTCAGTCCTCACTGAAGCTGTGTTGTTCTTTGCTGTTGTAAATAGGTACATAGAAACCATAAACTAGACCTTTTTGAGAATCTTTTTTTGGGATTATCAATGTCCACTTTTAATGTATGGCTATTGTAGTGGCAGATTTTGGAGTCATTGCAAACCATGAATGGCTGAAGCCTGTTTCTGACTCTCAGTTTCACACTGAAGTCATGGAGATATTTCAGTAACTACTCACTAACTGAGTGTCTGAAAATGTCAGCTATAGCAGCTGCTAACAGCTAGCACGAGCCTGAAATAACCTGAATAAGAGCAGCAGAGCAGCAGATCAGAGGGGAGATGCCTCAGAGAGAGAGAGAGAGAGAGAGAGAGAGAGAGAGAGAGAGAGAGAGAGAGGATCAGCAGACAGACAGGCAGCAGGTAGAGCAGGCGTCTGCTGATTGCCAGCAGCAGTCGGTCACTGCAGCCTTTAATTAAAGTCACTCTCCTGGGCTCTTAAGCAACAGCTTGCAATTTCTACAGACAACAGCAGCATGGCAGTGAGCCGCGATGACCTGTAATTGTCTGTGGGCAATGGGGGTGGGTGAGCGGGGGGGCGGCCTCCCTGCCAACCTGTGATTTTCATGGGAATTAATGACATACTGGTGGAAACATCATTTCTCTGACACGGCTCGCCCCGGGGGGAAAGGTGAGGCGCTGACCTTTGTGTTGGCTCCCTCCTGCTGTCTGTCTGCATCCTGAAAATGTGAAATGTTGTGGAGCAGAGAGGGAACAAACAGCCTCGGGTATTAAAATGCAGGATGTAAGCAAGAGAAGTCAAGATCTGGCATCACGAGCTGCCATTTGTCGTCAGAAAACCCCAGAGGGACCCAGCTTTTTGGAAAAGGTCAAGTTTAAGAGATGTGTTCAACTCAAGGACCTGTGGCAGCTTCTGTCACACACACATCCATCCATACACCCATCCATACATCCATCAGCTTCACCTCATGTTTAATCTTCCCTTATTAAAGCGTCTCATTATCCAGATTGAGTCTCACAGATGAATCTCAAGGATAGAATCCGCTCAGAGATAAAATGTAAGATTCTTTCTGCAGAAGTATTCATGATTGTTTCCACACGAACACCAGAAAATAAGAAAAAAGGAGTAACTTTCAGCTTTTATAGTGAAATAACCTTTTCATTTATGATTCTAAAGACACACAAGGTTCAACATTGAGCTCTGCCTGCACCGCCACATTAAAGTCAGGGGGAAAACAATCAGGCGAAAAGTTTTACAGAGAGTGTGTCCTCTTCCAAAATCTGTACGTTTATGAAGCAGGACTTTCTCACAGTCGCAGTGTTGCTCTTATATTTTGGCCTTGTAATGACTCCATACTCATTTAACTCACTATCAGGTGAAAACTGGAGCAAACTGCAACAAACTGCTGAACGTTGTGGCTGTTTTTGTGCTTTATATCATCAAAGCTATTTGTGAACCAGACATTCAGACGGTGCAGTTGATGGGATTGGGGTTGTGTGGCCCTTCTGGAAGTCAAAACAAACACTGAAGTGCCCTCTTAGGGGGCAAAAGGTGCCTTAAAGTGCACTCCTGGACTCCAAAATATTTGCTAAAGGGCCCTGTTTGGAGCAAAAATACACTCAATTGCCATCTCAGGAGCCAAACACTTGCAGAATTTCCCTCTTTGGAGCCAAACTTGTGCAAAAATGGGGCCAAAACCCAAACGTAAGTGTCCTGCAGGTTGGCGAACCACATACTAATCTGCCCCCATGGCTGGTCAAAACCAACATACTGCCTTCCCAGGAGCCAAAACACGTGCTTAAGTGCCCTCCTTGTAGCCAAGGTGCCCTCTTAAGAACCAAAATACACTTAATTGCCCTTACAGGTCCAATAAAAGGTGCCAAAGTGCCTTTTTGGGAGCCAAAACCCAGCGTAAGTGTCCTCCTTGTAGTTAAACTGGTGCCAAAGTGTTCTACTGGGAACCAAAATTGACTTTGGTGTCCTCAGAGGTCTTGAACGGGCACTTAAGTGCACTCTTGGGGAGCCAAAACCCAGCATGAGTGTCCTGATGTCTGGTGAACCACATACTAATCTGCCCCCATAGCTGGTCAAAACCAGTATACTGCCCTCCCAGGAGCCAAAACATGTGCTTCAGTGCCCTCCTTGTAGCCAAGGTGCCCTCTTTAGAACCAAAATAAACTAAATTGCCCTCACAGGTAAATAAGAAGGTGCCAAAGTGCCCTCATGAGCCATAATGCATGCTTAAGTGCCTCTAGGAAGTCAAAAGGTGTGCAAAAATGCTCTTCTGGATGCAAAGACACATACTTAATTGCCCTACTCTTTAGAGACAAAGCATGCGCTGTATTTGTCTCTTTTTATTTTAGCCCCTGCTCAAAATGTCTGTGCACACCACTGCTCTGGCTGCTCAGTAAATCCAGACTAAATGAGCTGTGTGTTCTCAGAAATGTTAAAATGTAAAGACAGATATTTGTGACCTCTGGCTTAAAAACGTACTTTCGTCCTTTCAAACTTCGGCCCAAGTGAAAAAATGTTGCATCTATGAAAATGTGAACCTCAGATGGACGTGAAGCAACTTTTTTAACCTCACAGAGAAAACTTTCTGCAGTTGATTGAAAACTTTAAGAGCACGTTTTGTGACTGTGATGACCAGCAGCTCCCACGTTCTGTGTCATAAATTGAGAGTTTTTCTGAGGGTGTGGAGGCTTTGAGAGAGCAAAATAACCAGCTTAAGAGAAAGAAAGGCACCTTTACAGAAGAGAAAGTCTGTGTTTGGGAATCCTTTGTGAAAAGACTCCTCTTAAAGCAGAGCATTATGTTTTTAAATGAAGAAAAACTCTGTTACTCCGTTTGGTTTTCTTGAAGGCGCGGCTGTGTTGGATGCAGACCGTGAAGCGCAGCGGTTGCATCATGTTGAAGAGCGTCTTGCAGCAGGACGGGAACGAGCCAGCGTGCAGCGGCGTGCACCGTCCTGCCGGCCGTCGGTACCCAGGGACCTCATTAGTCCGAGCGGGCTGCACCGCGGTCACCGTCGGCTCCTTTGAGGGTGACGCGCAGCCACAGGGCCCCGGCGTCTTTTCCACTGAGGGTTGAGAGCTGAAAGGCCGGAGCAGCGACCTGAGACCCCAAATAGTTCGTCTGCCTCGCTGGGAACAATCAGGAGAGAGGGCAGCACATCGGCGAGGAAGAAGCTGCAGGTAGACAAAGAGCTGAGCCAGCAACCAAAGCTTCAACATCAGAGGAAAGTTTTCTCTGGATGGAGTCACTCATCTTTAGCCTTTAATTACGGAGCTGCTTTTTCTTGTCATTAAAAACCTAATCTACGGTGGCTGGTAGGTGTCAGACTGTTTGCAAAAGTCACAACACAAAGGCAAACAGAACACCACAATGGTTATCGCCTTTAATTTGCAAAAAAGTGTAATGGAAATGCAGTCAGCGACTCTTTCAGCTGAAGGTCTCCAGTTTTCATGGTCACTCTTTACTCCAGAACACCGGTTGCTCCGTAACCGTCAAAAAGCAAAAAGACATTTTTAAGTTGCTTGGAGTTTAAATCAAGAGTATAAGGAATGAATGAATTAATGAATGAAGCGTGGCGTACCCATCTTTGTGTTGATGTAGGTTATAAAAGTAGAAATGGCAGAAGAAGAAGTTCAAGAACAAGACTGTTTCAACTTTGACCTGTTTTATCCAACAGATCAATCATTAAACTGCCTGTCAGAAAGTTACTTGTCCTCTTTCCTCTTTCCGTCCATCACTCCTGTAATAAAACTAAATAAATTCTCCAGGACGGAGATTCTTCCATGATTCTTTCGCTCCCGCTCACAGGCCGTGTTTCCTGCCTCCACGCCGTCTCTGAAGCCGAACGTTCGATGGAGTGTGACCTTTATGGGTTCATTATGCGGCTTCATCTATCCACACTGTGCTCTTTATGCACGGATCTATAAGCACAGTGTCCTCCCTCTCTGTTACACGTCGATGTGGACGTGAACACGCTCGGTTCTGCAGCCGCTGCCTGCTGCTGCTGCTGCTGCTTCCTGCACTGTTACCACGGCAACGGTCGGTCGCGTTTGTCCGTTCATACGGCAAAAAAAAGGCCATCGGTGCTCAGGAAATAAGGATGCATGTCAACGAATGATCCTGCACTGAAACTCAACAGAGTTGAGGTAAAATCTACCTCCACTGCTTCTATTTGACCTCGTGACCTCACAGTCACAAAACGCCACCAGAGAGTTTTGACCCGTGCTCCTGGGGGGATAATGACCTCAGATTTAAAGATAACTTGTGTTCACTTTGTGTGATGCCAGAAACAATCCACCACTCATCCTCTCATAACGGGGCTGTGGAGAAAAAGGAGAGGATATCTGAGTGTGGGCTAAGTATCTCATGATGGATCGCTCGGCTAATCGGCTGCGAGGAGGCAGCCTTTATCAATCTGTTGGCTGAGATGATGTAACTTTGAGAACAATAGATGCAGACAGGCTGTTTAAAAGCATGATTTATTAAAGTCAGGACAATTTCAGCGCCGTGTAAGATGATTTTACTGGAATTGAGTGAAGCTGTAATTGCTGCCTGGAAAGACTTAGAATAATCTTTGACTGAGCTGAAAGTTTTGGAGACAGACACACGACACAGGTGCGTCTTTATAAATCAGAATATACATATTTAGTCCACACAAACATTCAATTCAGTGTCCCAACTTCCAAAATGACCCTGTTGAAAGTTTCCATCCTCTGGTGATTTTGTCCTGATAACATGAACAAGTCGACACAAATGTGTTTGAATGTCTCCTAAAGGTAACCATCCTCACCTGTGATCTATTTGCTTGTAATCAGTGTGTGTTTATAAAAGCTCAGTGAGTTTCTGAGCTCCTGACAGACACTTGCATCTTTCATCCAGTGCTGCACTGACATTTCTGGATTCTGAGTCATGGGGAAAGCAAAAGAATTGTCAAAGTTTCTGCAGGAAAAGTGAATCCAACTGTATAAAAGAGGAAAGGGATATCCAAGGAACTGAGGATGCCAATCAGCAGAGTTCAAACTCTAATGAAGAAGTGGAAAATGAGGGATTCTGTTGAAACCAAACCACGGTCAGGTAGACCAACAAACATTTCAGCTACAACTGCCAGGAAAATTGTTCAGGATGCAAAGAAAAACCCACAAATAACTTCAGCTGAAATACAGGACTCTCTGAAAGAATGTGGTCTGGCTGTTTCAAGATGCACAATAAGGAGGCACTTGAAGAAAAATGGTCTGAAGGAAAGTCATTTCTACACAAATGCCACAAAGTTTCCCGCTTACAATACGCCAAACAGCACAGAGACAAGCCTCAAAACTTCTGGAACAAAGTCATTTTGAGTGATGAGACCAAAAGTGAACTTTTTGTCCACAACCATAAACATTGTTCCATTTGGAGAGGAGTCAACAAGGCCTATGATGAAAGGTCCACCATTCCTACTGTGAAACACGGAGGTGGATCACTGATGTTTTGGGGATGTGTGAGCTACAAAGGCTCAGGAAACTTGGTCCAAACTGATGAATGAAGGATGAATGCAGCATGTTATCAGAAAATACTGGAGGAAAATTTACACTCATCAGCCCAGAAGCTGCACATGAGACGTACTTGGACGTTCACACATGACAATGATCCAAAACACAAGGCCAAGTGGACCTGCCATTGGCTACAGCAGAATAAAGTGAAGGTTCTGGAGTGGCCATCTCAGTCTCCTGACCTCAATATCATTGAGCCACTCTGGGGAGATCTCAAACCTGCAGTTCATGCAAGACAGAGCAAGAATTTACAGGAACTGGAGGCTTTTTGCGAAGAAGAATATATTGATATAGAGCATCATTTGCAGCAGTCTTGATCATAAACACTCGTCCTCTGCATGTTGCGTCGCTGAAGGTCGTCTCCTCCACCTGCTCTCAAACACCTGACATTTTATCAGCTCCACTACGAGTCCAGAATGTCAGAAATGTTTTCTTTCTTATTCCTCTCTCTCTTTCTCTCTCTCTCTCTCTCTCCACTCTGCTCCTCATTTTCAATCTGCCGCTGTACAGTGTTTGTGTTGCATCTACTTTCCAATCGGGGCGTGCGACCTCGGTGTCACTTCGTTTCTGACGAAGCAATCAGGTAAAAATGGCTCTGAAATGGCAGATTACTTCAGACGGAGCGGGGAGCGCGGGACGCAGGCGGACTGCAGGCAAATTGCCTCTTTCAGCACTTAAATAAAGGCGGGAGGTCAGGAGTGGCTGAGTGAGAGGCTTCACACACACACACACACACACACACACACACACACACACACACACACACACACACACACACAGCCTCCTCGTCCTCTGTTTTCCTTCTCCAATGAATCTTTATTGACGTGATGTCTCAGCATCTGTAACTGAAGCCTGAACACATTTTTGAATCTTCACCGTCGTCATCAGTTTTTAAACCTACATGTTTTGGTCGTGGTGAAAATACGACGCTGCAACCTTTAACCTTTGACAGGGATTTTCTGTTTCAGCTTCATTAGGAAACAACATTTTGGGCTGTAAAACCTCAAACCTGTTGACTCCTTTTCGGTCTCGGACTAGAAACTCCGTCTCATCGTTCACTCCCGATAAAAGGTGGTCAAACAAAAAAAAATTGTTACATCTCGTAGAAATGTTTCTCACATCCTTGACCTGCGGTGGTATGAATATATTATTTGGCTGCTTTGTGTTCAAGTCCTCTTTTTTACTGAGGAGTTATTATTCTTTTTTTATTAGTTATTAGACGTTAAAAACTTGGGTTATTAGTTACATTTTACAGTGATTGACAGCTGCAGTTCTTAGTGCAGTTTTTCTGGGATAGTAAGAAACTTCAGTCAAGAGAGCCAATAAAAAAAGGTTATGGGTCAATGAGGTGACGTCCCTTTTTTTGTGTCTGAGTGCAATATTTCCTTCCATCATGAATTGAGTATTTCATCACATGTATTTCTTATAAGATACTTTGGACACAATAAACTTGTGTAGAAATTTGATAATTTTATATTGTACAAAAAAACACAAAACCAAGGAGTTTGGGGGTTTTACAGTCCACCACGTTGGGTCCTGACAAGTATCCACAGTAATTAAACTCTAAAAATTGAATGTCAGTTATTGTAAATGGAAATTAAAAATACAGTGGCATTATTTTATATATTTCTTACATTTTGCGTCAGTTGTCACACAAAAATGCAGGTGTTACACTTTTCAACCAAGAAAATTTAAGACTTTGGTGCATTATGACGCAATGTAGAAGAACTTTTAAAATACTGAGGCAAAGTTTATGTTAACATGTTGCATTCAAGAATTTTATTACAAAATGCAGCATTATAACACAATGAAGTGAAAATTTATTACTTTATGCTACATTATGCTGAGAAGAGAGAATCTGGGGTCAACAGGTGAAATGTTTAAAAATTCAGATGAACAGTTTTCATGAAGAGAAACATGAATCCTGACTGTTAAAGTGGTGGAAAATGGATAAATGATGTTATTCTTAGTTTATCTGAGGAGACGTCATTTTTCGAAGCAGATATAATTTCACTCTGACAGAATCAGTCTTCGTTTGGACGCTCTGAGTGTTTTTATTTCTTCATGTAGTCAGGGAGAAACTTTTTCCACTTCATGTTCTGCAAACAGAAGAAAACAGAGTTTTTTTATTTTGTTTTGTTGATGATACCTTCTGCAGACCTGAGCGATGTCTCTGACTCACGTTTTTCCCCCAGGTGGACTTGGACTTCTTGGTCTTCATGTCCTCCAGAGACTCGTACGTGTTCCCGTGTACGGTGGCGTTGGCGTTGGCGGCCCCTCCTGGGATGAGCTCATACGTGTTTTCAGGGAGACCAGAATAAAAGCCCTGGTCTGACCTGGTCCCTTCTGGACCCGTAGAGTCCTGGTAAAGCGGGTTGGTCTTAGACATCTCTGTGTCGTGGTCGGGCTGCTGGGGGGGGGCGCCGCTCTGCCGCTCTCTGGGCTGATGGAGGGAGTAGGTGTGACAGGTGACCTTCTTTAACGGCGCCCATGATGATGAGAGCTGGTTGGAGTTCTCCTCTTCCTCCTCCTCCTCCTCCGTGTTGAGCCCGGGCAGCGAGCGGCTCCTGCTCTCCACCTGAGTGCGCTCAGAGGGGGGGGTCACGGGGGGGCACAGGTCACAGGAGTCTGAGCTTCCTCTCTCTGATTGGCTCAGGTGGCTCTGAGCATCACCTGGATGAAGGGTGGTGTCAGGTAAAGATCCACTGATGGAGAAACTGAGAGGGGGGGGGCCTCTTTTAGGGACTGGGGGAAGAACCTGAGACACAAACACAGAGAACATGAATCGTTTAGCTGTCTCTATTTTGTACATTTGAAGTCAAAATTTTGAGATAAAAAGTCAAAATATTAAGTTTTTCTCATTATTTTGTCTACCTATATCAAACTTTTGACTTTTTAATCTCAAAGTTTTGACTTATAAGCTTTAAACTTTGACTTTTAAGCCCATGAATTTCACATTTTGTTTCATAACTCTGACTTTAAAGCTCAAAGTACCGACATTTTATCTCAAAATTTGACTTTTTCTATCAAAGATTTGACTTTTTAGTTAAGAAATTTGACTTTTTATGGAGTAACTCTGACTTTAAAGCTTGAAATCTGACACATTGTCTCTTATCTTTGACTTAAGATCTCAATATTTGACTGTACAGCTCATAAATTTAACAATTTGTCTCAAGACTTTGACAATTAATCCAAAATCATTGACTTTTTGACTCACAAATTTGATTTTTGATTTCAAAACTTGAATTCTTAACTTATAGATCTGACTTATTATATCAAAATTTTGACTTTTCAGTTGGTAACTTTGACTTTTAAGCTTAAGATTTGACCTTTTAACTCAGAACTTTGACTTTACAGCTCAAAATATTGTCATTTTATCTCAAAATTTGACTTTTTCTATCAAAGTTTTGACTTTTTAGCTTAAAAATTTAGACTTTTTATGGATAAACTCTGACTTTAAAGCTTGAAATCTGACACTGTATCTCATAACTTTGACTTACAATATCAAAATTTGACTACAAAGCTCATAAATTTGACAATTTGTTCCATGACTTTGACTATTAATCCAAAATCATTGACTTTTTGACTCACAAATTTGATTTTTGATCTCAAAATTTGACATCTTAACTCATAGATCCGACTTATTATAATTAAAATTTTGACTTTTTATTTGATAACTTTGACTTTAAAGCTCAAAATATTGAGATTTTATCTCAAAATTGGACTTTTTCTATCAAAGTTTTGACTTTTTAGCTTAAAATTTTGACTTTTTATGGAGTAACTCTGACTTTAAAGCTTGAAATCTGACACATTGTCTCTTATCTTTGACTTAAGATCTCAATATTTGACTGTAGAGCTCATAAATTTGACAATTTGTCTCAAGACTTTGACTATTAATCCAAAATCATTGACTTTTTGACTCATAAATTTGATTTTTGATCTCAAAATATAACATCTTAACTCATAGATCCGACTTATTATATTAAAATTTTGACTTTTTATTTGGTAACTTTGACTTTAAAGCTCAAAATACCGACATTTTATCTCATGATAGTGACATTTTATCTCAAAATTTGACTTTTTCTATCAAAGTTTTTACTTTTTAGCTTAAAATTTTGACTTTTTATGGAGTAACTCTGACTTTAAAGCTTGAAATCTGACACTGTATCTCATAACTTTGACTTACAATATCAAAATTTGACTATAAAGCTCATAAATTTAACAATTTGTCTCATGACTTTGACTATTAATCCAAAATCATTGACTTTTTGGCTCACAAATTCGATTTTTGATCTCAAAATTTGAATTCTTTACTCATTGATTTAACATATTATATCAAAAATGTAACTTTTTATTTGGTTACATTGACTTTATAGCTTAAAATTATACATTTTAACCAATAACTTTGACTTTAAATCTCAAAATCTGACTTTTAAGCTCATGATTTTGACATTTTATCTCAAGATTTTGAACTATTATCTCATAATTTGACTTGATACCACAAATATTGAAATCTTATCTTAAAATTTTGACTTTTTCTCAAATAACTGACTTTTTGGCTCAATAACTTTAAACTTTCTAACTCAAAACTTTGTCTTTTTCTCAACTTTTGACTTTTATCTTATCACTTTGACATTTTGGCTCAAAATTTGACTCTGTACCTCATAACTTTGACCATCTAAATTCAAAATATGACTTAATATGAGCCAAAAAAATCTCGATCACAGGTCAGGACGGGGAGTTAAAGAGGTGAACTATTGTTTATCTGCAGTTGTTTGTCTGTAAAGGTGCATTTTCACTTCAGCATTTTCTGTCTGTTAGTGCAGTTTTACAAACAGTCAGAGTTTCATGTTTTCATCTCAACATCTTGAGTTCAGTGCAGCTTTGATTTATTCTAAACATCAGTGTGAACAGTCCCGACCTGTGAGAGCGACGTTGTGTCCACGGATACGGCTCCTGTCAGTTTCCTGCTTTTGGATTTTGGAGGCAGAGTCGGTGGGGGAGCTGTCGGAGGATCGTTCTGCTGTTGAGGTCCATGATTCTCGGCGCTCTGACTGTTCTGATCCTTTTTCTGGTCCCACAGAGTCCTCAGAGCCTGGACGCTCACCCCGGACCTTCCTTTGGTGTCGTAGTTCACTACATCATAAAGCTCAGAGGAGGAAACCTGAGAATAAAAATATTAGAGAGAATTTACAAAGGAGCATCATCCCCAAAAGGCTCAGTCCTTCACAAGCAAAGATGGAGCCAGGTTCACCACTTTGTCAACAACTGCGTGAGCAAACAGTCCAACAGTTTAAGAACAATGTTTCTCAACTTTGTCCAACTGCAGGAATTGATGGATTTCATCATCTACAGACCATAATATCATCAAAAGATTCAGAGAATCTGGAGAAATCTCTGCACGTAAGCAGCAAGGCCCAAAACCAACATTGAATGGCCGTGACCTTTGACCCCTCAGGCGGCGCTGCATTAAAAACCCACATCATTGTGTAAAGGATATTAGCACGTGGGCTCAGGAACACTTCAGAAAACCATTGTCAGTTAACACAGTTCATCACTACATCTACAAGTGACAGTTCAAACTCTACCATGCAAAGACAAAGTCAGACATCAACAACACACACAAACGCTGCAGAACTCTTTATGAAAATCATGGACGTGGTGTCCTCCGGGCCAAAGAGGAAAAGAAAAATCAGGATTGTTCTCAGCGCAAAGTTCAAAAGCAGCATCTGTGATGGTATGGGGGTGTGTTAGAGCCCCATGGCATCATGGGTAACTGTCCCAGTATCTGTGAAGGCAGCATTAATGCTGAAAGGTACAAACCATAGACTGTATAATGAGTGGACGTAACGACGTTCGGCTCAAACTGACGCCTCCAGCAGATGCCCCGCCCCCTGGTGTCTGGCTGCAGTATAGGTCATAAGCCCCGCCCCCTGGTGTCTGGCTGCAGTATAGGTCATAAGCCCCGCCTCCCCATGTATTCCAGATATGAGCCGGGAAAACTTTAAAAAACTACGATACCTGGTAGAAACGTTTCTCTCATCTGTACACTAAGGTAGTATGATGATGTCATCTGGCTGCATGTTGTTCGGGTGTTTTTTTTCTGAGAAGTTAGTTTCTCATTAGTTACTGGACGTTAAAAACCGTGATATAAGTTTCGTTTTACGATAGTTGACAGCTGCCGTTCATGAGTAGTTTTTATCGGGGATATAAGAAACTTCGGGAAAGAGCCAAAAGGAGACTAAACCTTCTGAAGAAGAAGAAATAAATATTTTTATTTCTCTTTTTTACTTGGCTCCACCGGAAATTCTCTACTGCGCAGACTCTGGCTGCACAATGGCGGCTAGAGAAACGTAGAACGGTGACAGGCGGAAGCACACTGTCCATTCTATAAACAGTCAATGGTACAAACAGGTTTTGGAGCAACATCTGCTGCCATCCAAGACACTTTGTCTTTTTCAGGGACGTCCCTGATTATTTCAGCAAGACAATGAAACCAAGACACATTCTGCTCCTGTTACAACAGCGTGGCTCTGTAGTAGAAGAGTGCAGCTACTAGACTGACCTGGACTGTTGATCAACTGAAGTTGTTCATCAACAAGAATGTGAAAGAATTTCAACAATTAGTGTCCTCAGTTCACAAACACTCCATGGGACTGACTCACTGCTGGATTCAGACCCTGGTGGACACTCAGGGGACTGCAGGTCTTGAACATTACCCCGTCTCACCTCATGGCAGCTGGAGGTCAGGTGTTCTCCAAACGGTTGGATGGGGTTGACTCTGTAATGTTCGATGAGCTCAGTGAGGCTGCCGTACGTCTGACAGTCTCCTGAAACCACGAACCGTGCGTCCTGATCCTGAGTGATGACGAAGTGACGACACCTGTCGAGACCCCTGAGGAGGAGGAGGAAGATGGGAGCTAAATGAAAGAAAAGCTGCAGACAGAAGAGTGTAAAGGTCATCTGGTGTCTCACCTGTAGGACAGGATGTAGCCGATAGTTTTATCACTGAGGCGGATGAGAAAACAGCCCAGAGCTTTATCTCTGAGGAGATCTTCAGCCTCTCTGAAACACACACAGACAATTACACCTAACTTCAAACAGTTGCAACAACTAACAAACAACTGTGTTTACTCTTTTTGAATCATAATGAGAACAGAAACTTCCAGAATGAAACTGATGAAAAGTTTCCATCCCCCAGTTCTTAATGTCGTGTATTTCCCCCTTTAACATCAGTGACAGCTTGAAGTCTTTTGTGCTGGTTGTGGATGAGGGTCTTTATTTTCTCAGATGGTAAAACTGAACATTCTTCTTGGCAAAAAGCCTCCAGTTCCTGTAAATTCTTGAGACTGAGATGGCCACTCCAGAACCTTCACTTTATTCTGCTGTAGCCAATGGCAGGTCCACTTGTCCTTGTGTTTTGGATCATTGTCATGTGTGAACGTCCAAGTACGTCTCATGTGCAGCTTCTGGGCTGATGAGTGTAAATTTTCCTCCAGTATTTTCTGATAACATGCTGCATTCATCCTTCATTCATCAGTTTGGACCAAGTTTCCTGAGCCTTTGTAGCTCACACATCCCCAAAACATCAGTGATCCACCTCCGTGTTTCACAGTAGGAATGGTGGACCTNGGTAGTTTTTAACAGTTTGTCTCTTTGGTTGAGTAACACATCTTGAAACAGCCAGACCACATTCTTTCAGAGAGTCCTGTATTTCAGCTGAAGTTATTTGTGGGTTTTTCTTTGCATCCAGAACAATTTTCCTGTCAGTTGTAGCTGAAATGTTTGTTGGTCTACCTGACCGTGGTTTGGTTTCAACAGAATCCCTCATTTTCCACTTCTTCATTAGAGTTTGAACTCTGCTTATTGGCATCCTCAGTTCCTTGGATATCTTTTTATATCCCTTTCCTCTTTTATACAGTTGGATTCACTTTTCCTGCAGAAACTTTGACGATTCTTTAAACACATTTGTGTCGAAATCACCAGAGGATGAAAACTTTTGATCAGGGTTTGATGTAAAAAGAGTAAACACAGTTGTTTGTTAATAAATGTCTTCACCAACCACTAACCATGAGTGACAGAAAAGTTTTGTGTTTTCATTCACATTCTCTTAAATATGGATAAGAAATCATAAACTCTGAATTCTCTTACTTTCTGGCGGCGAAGCCCTGGAACCAGACGGGGAAACTCCCGTTGTGGTTGAGAATTAGCGGCGCCTGAGTTTCCGTGAACCACCTGAGGACCAGCTCCTTCAGACCCCCCTCTGAGGGCTCCAGGTCCACACCTGCCGTCCTCTCCATCCCCTCACCTGTGTCACCTGTGTGTATGTTACCTGTGTGTTACCTGTGTTACTGTGTCCGTCCTCTCAGGTGGAGGAAGCGCAGACTCATTTGACTGTTTCCTGTTAGACTCTCTCTGACCTGAATGAAGCTTTTGTTCCTCTTTTCCTCCTCATCCTTTCATTTTACTATCTGATTTCCTGCTCACACACATTAACTTTTACTTTCATTAACCTGTTTTAAAAACACCACCCCACCTGACAACAAAGCAGCTTCATAACCCAAATATTTATTTAAAACACTCCTTTACTGTTTGAAAGAAACATTTATATAATGTAAACATAAATAATGTACACCAGCCCATTTCTGCCAGTTAAAAATATAATAATAAAAAAAAACTGGCTGAGATTTCAAAAGTTTGACCTTACTTCGCAAAGTTTTGACTTTATGATACCAATAAAGATTTTTTTTTTACCTCAGAATTTCAAATGTCTACTCAAAATTTAGACTTTTGATCTATAAATTTTGACTTTTTCCTACCAAACTTTTTTTTTATTTATTTTTTTTATTCTTTTTTGAACACAATTGTAAGTGTGTATGCACAATACAAAAATATAGTGCAAATTTTCCAAGTATAAATTCACATAACTTCAAAAAGCAAGTATACAAGTATATAACTGTAGTAAAATAAGAAGTTAGAGCAATGACAAAAATAAAGAAATAAATGAAATAAAGGTGTAAAAATATATATATATATACATATGCATAAACACATATAGTTCCATACATACAGAATTATGTTCAGTTGCATACATATTGTACAGACACAACTCTTTCCTACCAATTTTTACTTTTTATTATCTACATTTTTACTTCTTTTCCCAAATTTTGACGTTTTAGCTCAGAATTTTAACTTGATGTCTCAAAATTTTGACTTTTTTCACTCCAATTGGACTCTATTATATAAATTAATACTGTTTTTCCTCAAAATTTCAACTATGTGGTTCATAATTTTAAATAATGTCTCATCATTTTGAATTAATCTCAAAATCTCAACTTCCTTTTCCTCAAAATTAGATTTTAAATCTCATGATTCTGACTTAAATGCAGAGTTTACACCTTCTGTCTTAACATTTTTGACTTTTTAATATCTACATTTTGACTTTTTAGTTCATAATTTTAACTTGATGTCTCAAAATTTTGACTTTTTTTCACCCCAATTTGACCCTATTATATAAATTAATACTGTTTTTCCTCAAAATTTCAACCATGTGGTTCAAAATTCAAAAACATTTACTTTTTATCACTTATTTTTGACTTTTGTCTCCTCATTTTGGCTTTTTATACCAAAGTTTTGACTTCAATATAGCAATTTAGATTTTTTTTATCTCCAAATTTCCACAATTTGACTAAAAATCTTGACTTTTTATCTCAAAACATTGACTTTTTAACTACATAATTTTAAATATTGTCTCATCATTTGACTTTTATCTTGTAATTTCAACTTCTTTTACATCAAAATTAGATTTTAATCTCATGATTTTGACTTTTTATGTAGAGTTGATACCTTCTGTTGAAACATTTTTGACTTTTTAATATCTACATTTTTACTTCTTTTCCCCAAATTTTGACTTTTTAGCTCAGAATTTCGAATTGATGTCTCATAATTTTGACTTTTTTATCCCCAATTTGACTCTTTTGTATAAATTAAGACTTTTTATCTCAAAATTTCAACCATCTGGCTCAAAATTCAAAAACTTTTTTTTTTCATCACATATTTTTGACTTTTTATCCCAAAATTTTGACTTTTTTGTGTCAATTCAGACTTCTCATCTCCAAATTTCTACTATCTGACTGAAAATCTTGAGTTTTTATCTCAAAACATTGACTTTTTAACCACATAATTTTAAATATTGTCTCATCATTTTGACTTAATCTCAAAATGTCATCTTCATTTTTCTCAATATTTTGCTTTTTATCTCATGATTTTGACTTAAATGCAGAGTTTATACCTTCTGTCAAAACATTTTTGACTTTTTAATATCTACATTTTTACTTCTTTTCCCCAAATTTTGACTTTTTAGCTCCTTATCTTGACTTCTTTCTCCCATTTTTGACTATTTTTCTTATAATCTTGACTTTTAAGGCTCATAAATTTGACTTTTTATTTTTTTTTAACTTTTAATCCCAAAAGTTTGACTTCTTTTTATCAATTGAGACTTCTCATCTCCAAATTTCTACTATTTAACTAAAAAATCTTGACTTTGTATCTCGAAACATTGTATTAAACATTGTAACATTATATAAATTAAGACTTTTTTTCCTCAAAATTTCAACCATCTGGCTCAAAATTCAAAAACATTTACTTTTGACTCACATAATTTTGACTTTTTATCCCAAAATTTTGACTTCTTTGTGTCAATTGAGACTTCTCATCTCCAAATTTCTACTATTTAACTAAAAATCTTGACTTTGTAACCACATAATTTTAAATATTGTCTCATTATTTTGACTTAATCTCAAAATGTTATCTTCATTTTTGTCAATATTTTGCTTTTTATCTCATGATTTTGACTTAAATGCAGAGTTTATACCTTCTGTCAAAACATTTTTGACTTTTTAATATCTACATTTTTACTTCTTTTCCCCAAATTTTGACTTTTTAGCTCCTAATCTTGACTGCTTTCTCCCATTTTTTACTATTTTTCTTATAATCTTGACTTTTTAGGTTCATAAATTTGACTTTTTTAATTTTTTTTTTACTTTTAATCCCAAAGTTTGACTTCATTTTATCAACTCAGACTTCTCATCTCCAAATTTCTACTATTTGACTAAAAAATCTTGACTTTTCAACCACATAATTTTACATATTGTCTCATTATTTTGACTTAATCTCAAAATTTCAACTTATTTTTTCTCAAAATTTTATTTTTTATCTTATGATTCTGACTTTTAATGCAGAGTTTGCACCTTCTGTCTTAATATTTTGACATTTTATCTCAAAATTTGACTTGATATGGCCAAAAAAAAAAAAAAAAAAATGGAAACCTGAAAGTTATTTTTAACCGGCCAAAATAGGCCTCCTTATAATAAGAGAAGGAGACAAATGACCAAGATAATTTGAGCAGGATTTGTCTGAAACAACAGGTGTGAGGTTGAACAGGTGGTGGAGTTAAGGGGCTGGACTCTGAACGACAGCACGTGCTGTTTAACCGCTTCACCAAACCCTATTTACATTTATACAAATTTAATGTTTACCTTCATTTTATTAACATGCGCATCAAATTTAACACTTTTAGAGATTTTTCTCACATAAGTAGATTAAGATTGTTGTTTCGGCATCAAAACTTTGCTTTCTGAATCAATAATTTTGGTGCAATTTTAATTTTAATGAACAACATAATGCACAGTAGCCTTTCTAATATGCAAGAAGTATGTGGTGCAATTTAATGGAAATTATCTATTGAGTTTGTTTCACTGTTTTTTATTTGTTTTAAAGTTTTTTAGGCATAAAACAGCGTGAAAGTTTAAAAAAAAAAAAAAAGTTGATGAGTAAAATGAGTGTTTTTCTGAATGAGGTTTGGTTGAAGTCGCTGCAGTTTCCGACAGACGCGAATAACTTTGAGCGACGCCGCGACATTTACAGACGGATTCAAGAAGAGCTACACGTCCAACTGCAGCATGGTGAGATTTTTTATATATATTCAAACTTAATTAACTTATTTAGTGTTGCCTGTGTCGTTTTTAATCCAGTGACTTTTATAGAAACTGAGTAAAGTCTCCGTGAAGTGTTTGTTTCTGAGCTGCAGCTGCTGTTTGACACTAACTCTGAAATCTGCAGAATAACTATCATTAACATTTAAAGATGTGGAAAAGTTTGATATCTATGTGTTTTATTTTGCAGAAGGAGTAAACATAAAGTTATTCCTGTGAGTGTGCAGACATGGACCCTTTCAAACAGCAGAGAGTGGAGGATTTCTATGAGATTGGTGAAGAACTGGGGAGGTACAAACATGAACATGCATCAAACTTTTGCTGCTTTTTATTCTCATCAACTGATTTTTAAAGCAGGGGAAAAGTGCAAGATTAATTTGATGAACAGTGTTGAAGTTTCCACCTCCTTTTTTTGCCCATATAAGGTCAAAAATTTAAAATAAAATGTCAAAACTTTGAGATAAATAGTCAAAGTTATGGGATAAATACTTTGATTTCTGAGAAATATGGGAACATTTTGAGGTGAAAAGTCAAAGTTTTGGGATAAAATTGTTTAAATTTTGAGCTAAATAATCAAAATTCTGGGATTAAAAAGTAAAAATATTGGGAAGCTAAGTCAAAATTTCAAGATACAAGACAAATTTTGAGATGAACAGTCTAAATTTAAGGGGAAAAATAATTCCAAAATTTGAGGTAAAAGTCTAAATTCTGAAATTAACAGTCGAAATTATGAGATTAAAATTTGAGCTTTTGAAATAAAGTTCAAAATCACGAGACAAACAGTTGAACTTATGCAAAAACAAAAAAAAAAAATCAAAACTATGGGATAAAAAGTGAAAATTCTTAAATAAACAGTCAAAATTTTGGGATTAAAATTTGATTTTTAAGAAAAAAATGAGACAAACAGTTGAAATTATGTGAAAAAAAAAAAATCAAAGTTTGGGATAAAAAGTGAAAATTCGTTGTTTAAAAGTTAAAATTCTGAAATAAATGGTTGCAAGTTTGAGAATTAAAGTTGAGTTTTTAAGATGAAGAACAAACCTATGAGACAACTTGTTGTAAGTATGTAAAAAAAAAAAAAGAGAAAATCTGAATTTGGGATAAAAAGTGAAAATTCTTAGTTGGAAGCCCAAAATTTGGGATCAAAAGTTGTAATTCTGAATTATATAGTCAAAATTTTGGGATTAAATATTTAGTTTTTGAGATAAAGAAAAAAATTGAGAGACAAACAGTTAAAGTTTTGACTTTTTATCTCAAATTTTGATATTTTTTTTTCTTATCTCAAACTTTTTGCTCTAGACAGGCAAAAAATAAAAATCTTTAAGCCAAATTCATCATTTTCTGTGTTTCTTACCGACAGAAATGGGGCTTCTATACATTATTTATGTTCACATTATAGAATTTTTTTTATCTTCAAACAGTAAAAGAGAGTTTTAAATAAAGGTTTGAGTTATGAAGCTGCTTATTTGTCCTTGATGATCTTTGGTTATTTTTGCAGAATCTAAAGAGTTTGTTTCTGTGTTTTTGTTGTTATGTTTTTATCTGCAGCTTCAAAAAACAGGAGTTTTATTTCTGCAGCTTTTTTATTTCTGCAGCTTTAACAAACAGGAGTTTTATTTCTGCAGCTTTTTTATTTCTGCAGCTTTTTTATTTCTGCAGCTTTAATGAACAGGAGTTTTATTTCTGCCGCTTTTTTATTTCTGCAGCTTTAATGAACAGGAGTTTTATTTCTGCAGCTTTAACAAACAGGAGTTTTATTTCTGCAGCTTTAATGAACAGGAGTTTTATTTCTGCAGCTTTTTTATTTCTGCAGCTTTAATGAACAGGAGTTTTATTCCTGCAGCTTTTTTATTTATGCAGCTTTAATGAACAGGAGTTTTATTTCTGCAGCTTTAACAAACAGGAGTTTTATTTCTGCAGCTTTAACAAACAGGAGTTTTATTTCTGCAGCTTTAATGATCATGAGTTTTATTTCTGCAGCTTTAACAAACAGGAGTTTTATTCCTGCAGCTTTTTTATTTCTGCAGCTTTTTTATTTCTGCAGCTTTAACAAACAGGAGTTTTATTTCTGCAGCTTTTTTATTTCTGCAGCTTTTTTATTTCTGCAGCTCTAACAAACAGGAGTTTTATTTCTGCAGCTTTAACAAACAGGATTTTTATATCTGCAGCTATAACAAACAGGAGTTTTATTTCTGCAGCTTTTTTATTTCTGCAGCTTTAACAAACAGGAGTTTTATTTCTGCAGCTTTAACAAACAGGAGTTTTATTTCTGCAGCTTTAACAAACAGGAGTTTTATTTCTGCAGCTTCAACAAACAGGAGTTTTATTTCTGCAGCTTTAACAAACATGAGTTTTATTTCTGCAGCTTTAACAAACAGGAGTTTTATTTCTGCAGCTTTAACAAACAGGAGTTTTATTTCTCTAGTTCTGTGTTTAAATCAGTCATTAACGTCATGAAATCTTCCTGCAGCTGTTTCGGTTTTATCAAAATAAAAAAAAGTCTCTTTTCTTAGTGAAGGTGTTGAATGAATGAAGCTGCGTGTGTTTGAGTCTGTTCAGACAACTGTTGTTCGTGTGTGTGTGTGTGTGTGTGTGTCGTCTATCTTTAGCTGCTGAGTCTAAATCTGCTCCGAGCGTCTGCAGAGGAACGAGGAAGAGTGTTAGTTTACAGCTCAACCCCCCACACACACTTTGAAACACACACACACTCACACACTTTAAAAAGAAGTTTAAACACACGTAGTCCCAGCAGTCTGAGCTCCTGTTGTTGTTGTTGTTGTTGTTGTTGTTGTGATGGTTGAGTATCTAAGTGTATCACCATCAGCAGAATGAGTCAGACTCTATTTTTATCCTGAAGTTAAGTTGGAGGGAAAATTTAATCCCAGTCTGAACGAACGAGGGAAAATCTTCAGGGACAGAAAATGAAGCTGAAACATACGACAGAGTATTTGGGCCACATTAAGAATATATTTTGTTTACCTCATGTCTTACTACGAGATTAAAGTCAAAATTAATTATTTTACTATGAGATTAAAGTCAAAGCTAATTATTTTTGCTACGAGTTTAAAGTCAAATTAATTTTTTTAATACGAGATTAAAGTCGGAAATAATGAAGTAATTTACTATGAGAATAAAGTCGAAACATAATGGAGGACAGTCTACGAGGAGGAGGAAATGAGGACGATGGAGCATTTTGCCAAGTTATACTTTAACTTGGGTTTTACAAACAAGGAGATACTTCAACTTTTAGTGCATCAGCATCAGATTATCAGAAGTATTAGAACACTGAATCGTTTCCTTACAACTTCTGATACGACTTTACTTCGACTTAAATCTCGTACTAAAATAATTAATTTCGACTTTAATCTCGTAGTAAAATATGAAGCAAAAAATAATTATTATTCCTAATGTGGCCCTAATACTCCTTCGTAGAAACATGAATCTGTCAGAGAGTTTAAAATCTGAGTTTATTTTTTAAAACAGGACAGAAACACACGAAGAACCAGAATAATCAAATAATCACAGATTTATCAGAAACTAATCAAACTCAGATTTAAACAAAGACTTTGATCAGTTGTTTGTTTCTTTCTTTCCTTTATTGGTTTCTCTCACTTCTCTGTTTTCTTTTGATTTTTTGTTCGTTTTTTTCCAAACATAATTTTTTGTTATTGTTTTTCTTCCATAACCTGTTTGTTTCTTTCATTTCTTTTCTTTCTCTTCTTCTTTCTCAATTTCTTCGTATCTTTTCACTCCCTGTTTCTCTTCCTTTTCTTTTTCTTTTGCCTGTATTACTTTCTTAACCCATGTTTGTTTCTTTCTTTCTTTTTCTTTGTCTAATTTCTCTTTTTTTCCTCCTTTTAGTCTTTCCTTCCTTTCTAAACTCATTTCTTTCTTTCTTTCTTCCTCTTTTTCTGTATCTTTCTATTTTTTCACTTTCCATTGTTTATTTTATTTCTTGCTTTCTATTCACTCCTTTGACTTTTTCTTGATGTCCTTCCTTTCTTTCGTTTTTCTCTACTTTTTCTACATCTTTCATCATTTTTCTTTACATAATTGTTTTTTAATTTTCTTTCTTTCGTTCCGTCCCCTTTTCTTTTTCTGTTTTCATTTTACTTTTCTGTCTTTTTTCTGTCTTTTTTCTGTCATGCAAACTTTCTGTCTTCATTAACTCGCTTTTCGTCTTTCTTTCTCAGATTTCTCTTTCTCTTCTTCTTTCTTCTTTCTCCTTTCTCTCCCTTTTTCTATTTCTATCACTTTTTTCTCTCTCTCCTTTTCTCTCTCTTTACTTCTTTCTCTCTTTTTACTCTCAACAATTTGGTTTTCTGTCTTTTTTCTTTCTTAATCAATATTTCTTCCTTTCTTTCTGTCTCTCAATCTTATTTCTCTTTTATTTATTTCTTTTCATCCCATCTATTTAAATCTTTCTTTCCCAATTTCCTTCTTACTTTTCTTTTACTTCTCTGTATTTTTTCTTTTTTCTGAACCTTTTTCTGTTTGTTTCTTTATTTTTTTTCCTTTCTTGTTTTTTTTATGATTGTTTTATGAACCGTGACCTTTTGACCTTTTCTCATTCAGACTCTTTCGTGTTTTTTTTTTCCCCGTTTGCGTTTCCAGCGGACAATTCGCCATCGTGAAACAATGCAGGGAGAAAATCACGGGTCGAGACTTCGCCGCCAAGTTCATCAAGAAGCGTCAGAGCATGGCGAGCTCTCGCGGCGTGCGGCGGGAGGAGATCGAGCGGGAGGTGGAGATCCTGCAGCAGATCCAGCACGCCAACATCGTCACGCTGCACGACGTCTACGAGAACCGCACCGACGTGGTTCTGATCCTGGAGCTGTGAGTCAGCGAAGGTCGAAACGCCAACGTGACTCTTCTTCTTCTTCTTCTGTGGTTAATCTCTGCGTCTCTCAGGGTCTCCGGCGGCGAGCTCTTTGACTTCCTGGCGCAGAAAGAGTCTCTGAGCGAAGAAGAGGCGACGCAGTTCATCAAACAGATCCTGGAGGGCGTCAACTACCTGCACGCCAGGAAGATCGCCCACTTCGACCTCAAGGTTTGTCAGAAAACACCAACACGCCAACACGCCAACGCCGCGCAGAGAAATCACGGGTTAGATCTCACAGAATCTCACAGAATCAAACGTGACTTCAGAAAATAATCACATCATGAACACGGTGGATGTTTCTGGAAGAAACCGTTGACTCTATTCTGACTTTATTCTCCTAAATTCACAAGTTTTGTCTCAAAACTTCACGGCTTCAATCTTGAATTCTCGTTTATTTCACTATTTTCTTTTCTCTCAGAGTCACAGAAGCAGAAAAGTCTCTTTGTTTTTCTTTGCTCTGCTCCTGAATCACATTCAGTTTGAGGTTTTCTGGAGTTTTTTGTTGCTGTGAGGTGAAGTTTTTTATTTGTATCATATTTTTGCAGATCTGTGTCTGAAAGATATTTACAGAGTGATAAGTTTTGTGTCTTATTTGTAGTAAAGTTGGATTTTTTAGCTCTTATTAATCACAGATCTGTGATGTTGTAGTTGGAGGTTTTTCTCCACCAGGGGGAGCTATAACCTTTGTTTAAACAGAAGTCTGTGCTCCAGCTGTTCTCCAACCTTTGATAGTTTCCTGCGTTTCTCCATGAACTTATACAAATATATAAAAGGACAAGATGTGAATTAAATATGTGAAAAGGATTTTTTTCTCTCTGCCAGATTTCTGAATTATTCATGGAAACATTTGCAAACAAAACATCGAATAAATCCGAAATATTAGAAAACACAAATATGAAATTTTAGTTGTGTGAATGCTGAACATGGGAGGAATTCTGGGATGCGGGGTTCTGGAATTCTGGATCCTGGGATTCAAGGTTCTAGAATTCTGGTTTCTTGGATGCTGGGTTTTGGAATTCTAGTTTCCGAAATGTCATGTCCTGGAATGCTGGTTTTTGATATTCTGGATCCTGGAATTCTAGGTTCTGGAATTCTGGGTTCAGGAGTTCTGGCTTCTGGAATGCTGGTTTTTGATATACTGCGTTCTGGAATTCCGGGTTCAGTAATTCTGGGTTCAGGAATTCGGGGCCATGGAGTTCTGGTGTTTTGGAATTCTAGGTTCTTGAATGCTGGCTTCTGGAATTCTAGGTTCTGGAAATCTGTTTTCTTTAGATGCTGGGTTTTTGGAATTATAAGTTTCTGGAAGTCTAGATTCTGGAGTTCTAGGTTCTGGAATTCTGGGTTCAGGAATTCTGGCTTCTGATATGCAAGGTTCTGGAGTTCTGGCTTCTGGAATTCCGGGCCATGGAGTTCTGGTGTTTTGGAATTCTAGGTTGTGGAATGCTGGTTCCTGGGATTCAAGGTTCTGGAATTCTGGTTTCTTGGATGCTGGGTTTTTGGAATTCTAGTTTCGGAAATGTCATGTTCTGGAATGCTGGTTTTTGATAAACTGCGTTCTGGAGTTCTGGCTTCTGGAATTCGGGGCCATGTAGTTCTGGTGTTTTGGAATTCTAGGTTCTTGAATGCTGGCTTCTGGGATTCAAGGTTCTGGAAATCTGTTTTCTTAGATGCTGGGTTTTTGGAATTACAAGTTTCTGGAAGTCTGGATCCTGGAGTTCTAGGTTCTGGAATGCTAGGTTTTGGAGCTCCGTTTTTTTTTTTTTTTTTTTGACAACGGGGTTTCTGAATTCTGGTGTTCTGGATTTATGAATTACGTTCTCGAATCCTGACCTCTGGAATGCTGGGGCCTGGAATTCTAGGTTCTGGAGTTCTGTTTTCTTGGATGCTGGGTTCTATAGTGTTTGTTTCTATAATTCTGGATTCTAGAACGTCGGGTAGTGAAGCATTAAGTTCTGGAATACATGACCTATTGTGTCTTTTTTTTGTTTTTTTTTAGTTATTTTTGTAATGAAAAAGAAAAGTAGAAAAATGAACTTTTTGTGTAAAACTGCTGAATTGTTTTAGGATAACGGCAAATTTATGACACGATGAAACTTCAAATTTTCCTGATGTTGTCGTCGTCTTTCAATATTTTAGCTGCTGGGTAAGAATCCAAAGATTAAAAGTGTCTTTAATCAGTTCAAAAATACTTATTGTTGCAAAAATACAAATTAAAAAAAAAAAGGAGGCAACAAACAGTTAGAGAAAAACATAATAACGCTGGTTGAATTTATTCGTGTAATAACTATAATCACAAAAATCTTCTGCGACAAAAATATCAGAAAGCACAAGTTTTTTGTTTGTTTGTTTGTTTGAAATGTCCAGAAATGATTAGAAACAGAGCAACAAAAGTGAGCTGAGATAAAAATAAGAGCTTTGACAGAGATAAGAGGTAAAAAAAATAACATATGTGATATAGAAGTTACTGTAAGAACTGAAGCATGTAGTGTTTGTGTTAAAGTGTGTGTTAAAGTGTGTGTGTGTGTGTGTGTGTGTGTGTGTGTGTGTGACCCGCAGCCTGAGAACATCATGCTGCTGGATAAAAACGTTCCTCTGCCCAGAATCAAACTCATCGATTTCGGCCTGGCCCATAAGATCGAGGCGGGGGTGGAGTTTAAGAACATCTTTGGGACGCCGGAGTTTGTGGGTAAGACCTGAATCTTCTTCTCCTCTGAGTTTTTTCATGAGGAAAAATAAAAACTCTGACACTTTTTCTCCCGTTGAAGCTCCAGAGATCGTGAACTACGAGCCGCTCGGGCTGGAGGCCGACATGTGGAGCATCGGGGTCATCACCTACATCCTGTGAGCGACGCCGGAGGAAAAAAAACGTAGATTAATTTACATCAAACAGCAGCTTCATGAACTCTCTCCTCCTTTTCTGTTTGTGTTTTTGTGTTCAGGCTGAGCGGAGCCTCTCCTTTCCTGGGAGAAACCAAACAGGACACTCTGGGAAACATCTCTGCCGTTAACTACGAGTTTGACGAAGAATTCTTCTGCCACACCAGCGAACCGGCCAAGAAGTTCATCAGCCAGCTGCTGGAGAAGGACAAGAAGTGAGAGAAGAAGAAGAAGAAGGAAAAGGAGGAGGAGAAGTGTCTCAAAGAGGTTTTTACATTAACTCTTTTATCTCTTTTTTACAGGAAGAGACTGACCATCCAGGACGCTCTGAACCATCCATGGATCAAGGTAACGACGCTTTATAAAACACACTTCCTGCTTTAAAAACCTGGATTTAACTAAACAAACAGGAAGAAGCCTCCTATTGGATAATTACTGCACAGGTGATTATCTTTCTGCTGGAAACAAGTTATTTAACTCCAGCTGATGTAATGAGTAACTTCTCATTTTTGACAAAATAAATCAAAAAAAGTCAAAACTTTGGAATCAAAGACTAGAAAAAGAGTTTAAAGACAAAAATTGGAGAATAAAAGTCAAAAATTAGACTTAAAAGTCAAAAAAACAAAGCATAAAAGTCAAAAATTAGAGATGGCAGTCAAGAAATTGAGTTAAAAGACAATAGTCAGAGAATAAAAGTCAATAATTAGAGAATAAAAGTCAAGAATTAGAGATGGAAGCCAAGAATTTGAGTAAAAAGAAAAAAATCAGAGTATAAATGCAAAAAATCAGAGAATAAAAGTCAAAAATTAGAGAATAAAAGTCAAAAATCAGTGAATAAAAGTCATAAATTTGTGAATAAAAGTAAAAAATTTGAGATGGAAGCCAAGAATTTGAGTAAAAAGAAAAAAATCAGAGTATAAATGCAAAAAATCAGAGAAAAAAAGTCAAAAATTAGAGAATAAAAGTCAAAAATTAGAGAATAAAAGTCATAAATTAGAGAATAAAAGTCAAAAATTAGAGAATAAAAGTCATAAATCAGTGAATAAAAGTCATAAATTTGTGAATAAAAGTAAAAAATTTGTGAATTAAAGTAAAACAGCAGAGAACAAAAGAAGAAAATTAGTGAATAAAAGTAAAAAACCAGAGAATAAAAGTAAAAAATCACACAATAAAAGTAAAAAATTTGTGAAATAAAGTAAAACATCAGAGAACAAAAGTAAAAAATTAGAGAATAAAAGTAAAAAATTAGTGAATAAAAGTAAAAAAACAGAGAATAAAAGTAAAAAAATTAATGAACAAAAGTATGGGTCAAAATTATGGGATAAAGGTCAAAATATTTTGATACAAGGAGGACATTTGAGATAAAAGTCATGTTTTTAATGAAAAAATTAACAATTCTTAGATAAATAGTCAAAAAAGTCAAAAATTAGAGAATAAAAGTCAAGAATTTGAGACGGAAGTCAAGAATTTGAGATGGAAGCCAAGAATTTGAGTAAAAAGAAAAAAATCAGAGTATAAATGCAAAAAATCAGAGAATAAAAGTCAAAAATCAGTGAATAAAAGTCATAAATTTGTGAATAAAAGTAAAAAATTTGTGAATTAAAGTAAAACAGCAGAGAACAAAAGTAAAAAATTAGTGAATAAAAGTAAAAAATTAGTGAATAAAAGTAAAAAACCAGAGAATAAAAGTAAAAAATCACACAATAAAAGTAAAAAATTTGTGAATTAAAGTAAAACATCAGAGAAAAAAAGTTAAAAATTAGTGAATAAAAGTAAAAAATTAGTGAATAAAAGTAAAAATCCAGAGAATAAAAGTAAAAAATTAATGAATAAAAGTATGGGTCAAAATTATGGGATAAAGGTCAAAATATTATGATACAAGGAGGACATTTGAGATAAAAGTCATGTTTTTAATGAAAAAATTAACAATTCTTAGATAAATGGTCAAAAAAGTCAAAAATTAGAGATTAAAAGACAAAAATCAGAGCAATAAGTAAAGAATGATTGTAATAAAAAGTCAAAAATTTGGGATAAAGGTCAAAATATTATGATACAAGGAGGACATTTCAGATAAAAGTCATAGTTTTTGATTAATAAGTCAACATTTTGTCAATAAAATGTTAAATATTAGAGATTAAAAGTCACAATTTGGAGACAAAAGTTGAGATTTTGAAAGAAAACTGTCAAAATTATGGGATAAAGGTCAAAATATTATGATACAAGGAGGACATTTGAGATAAAAGTCATGTTTTTTAATAATTTGTCTACATTTCTTATACAAAACATCAAAAATCAGAGATTAAAAGTCACAATTTTGGAGAAAAAAGTTAAAATTTTGAAGTAAAATAGTCAAAATTTCTGGATAAAGTTTGAGATATTATGTTACAAAGTGGACCTTTGAGATTGAAGTCAGTTTTTTAGTAAAAAGTCAACATTTCTTAGATTAAAAAAGATAAAAAATTAGGGATTAAAAGACAAAAATTTGGAGAAATAAATTAAAATTTAAAATAAAAAAGTCAAAATTTTGGGATAAAGGTCAAAATATTCGGATAAAAGGGGACTTTAGAGATAATTGTCATAGTTTTTGAATAATGAGTCAACATTTCTTCAATAAAACTTCAAAAAATGGAGATAAAAAGTAATAATTTGGAGTCAAAAGTTAAAATTTTGTGATGAAAATAGTCAAAATTTTGGGATCATTCTCTGTTTATTTGGAAAAGTATCAAAAAAATTCAAAATACATAAAAAATGTGAAATCCCAAATGTGGGGGGGCTGCATCTGTCTCCAGTTTTAGCTCATTTATCAGATCTCTGCGTCTCTTCTTGTGATTTTAACTTTCTCTTCGATCTTTAAAGTCCAACGAGCACAAAGAGGAGAGTAAAAGCCTGGAGCCGAAGAAGCGGGAACGCCGCCAGCTGAAGACGAAGCGCCTGAGAGAGTACACCATCAAGTCTCACTCCAGCATGCCGCCAAACAACACCTACGTGAACTTCGAGCGCTTCGCCCAGGTGGTGGAGGACATCGACCAGATGGAGAGCTCCTTCCTCAGCCTGGCGGCGGCTCACGACTCCCTGCAGGAGGACATCGACGCCATGGTGTCCATCTACAACGAGAAGGAGGCCTGGTACAAGGAGG
>RPOG01003721.1:0-57471 GCA_008086565.1 Thalassoma bifasciatum | reverse complement strand
CTGCTGATGGTCCAGATTGGTCCTCCATAGGCTTCAAGTGTGTACAGAGGCCTTAGGTTTTCCAGGTCATACTCTATGATTTCTCCATTTAAACCAGCACTGAACAGACGCTGACCCACCCAACACAGAGCTTCCACCGCCCTGCCTTCCTGTCCTGGAATGACCTGAGTAACAAACCAAGACATGTTTAAATGTTAATCCTGCACATACTAAAAAAAGAACAATGCTGATCAGAACTCAAGTTGCAAAACCTATTAGTTCAGGTTGCTGTGTCTTTCTGGAAAAGTTGATTGAAAATGGGTTGAAACTTCAGATTTCTACAGTAGTATTTGGAACCACCCTCCAATATTAGGTATGTGATATCAGAGTAGAGCAACTAGATATTCTTGTCCTTTTTACTCTCATTAATCTCACAGCTTCAATAAAAAAAAACACTCTACGTAAAGACATCTTACAAATGGGTTTGCCTTCCAGGTCCACAGTTCTATTGGAATTAGGTGATAATAGGACAAACTTTTGAGAGTTTAAATATTTGAAATGATCCCCAAATTTTGCAACCATAGGCTGAAAATGAGCAGAGCAATGTCTAGAATAATGTCAGTTCAACTGTAAGCAAGTCACGTTTGGTTAGTAACTACTTTGTTTAGTTTCTTTAAAAATTCTTCCAAATTTCAAGGTTTGTAAGTGAAAGTGAATGAATAATTCATTGCTAAGAGTGTATCAAACTTCATATAACTTTACATATATTGAACAGATCAGCAGCTATTTATCACTTTCTACTCTGGAAATAGAAGAATATAATTACACAGTGATGATGGGACTATTCTCCATACATTTAGTGGTGAATTGTGGTTTGGTTTTAAACAAATCATCCATTAATTGTCCTCTACTTACCTTGACATTTGCAGGAAACTTCAAAGGGAATGAACAAAATAGTTTCTTACCAATTGGGACTTGCTTACACAACAATTCAGACAGTTATTTTTCAAGAAATTAGTGCTTGTTTCCCCCAGTTATCATGAAATTGGGGGGATTTTTTTGATATAAATAAAATAGAAAGTTCCTTAAATTATAACCCAGTAACAATGACATTTGCAGACCTGTGAAGTACAGTGTTACCAATGAGTTTTAAATATATCTGGACCTCCCAGAGCTCTTACTTTTTCCTGGAAATAGTTGTCAGCAAAGCAGAAGATCTCCACAGCTCCATCAGTCCGGACCAGAGCCAGTCTTTCCGTGGACCTGTTGAACGCCATGGCTCTGATCGCGCTGGGCATGTAGTCGAAGAACCGGACACGGTGAACCTTAAACTCACCCATTCTTCTTACCTGCGACACAAACAGGTGACAGAGTAAAGACTGACCAAGAGGCATCATCATGAAACCCACATTGCCTGAAGTACTGCACTGTTATCAAAATACTCACAAGCCTAACACACAAAAAGGGAGTAATAACTACGGAACATTAAACAGCATCTGAACTTCACAATTACACCACTTACTTACTGTTTTCAACGCCGTTTCGTAATTCTGATAGCTATAAGCTCCCCACGCTGGAAAACATCAGGAGCCACGTTAAGAACCTTTCAACCGGAACTGCAAAAGCCAAACAAGCTAATGGGAGCGGAAATACGTCATCAAACGCACCGAACGCACAAAAAAAGTGATGATACTTGAGCCAAGCAGGAGGCAATCAGACTACAGTGGTTCACCGTTAAATATTCTATTGTGTACAATTTATATTACAAGACGTTTTTGTCTCCTACTTTCTTCTTCAGCGCATGTGTTTGACCCACTATACCCGCCATTTTGGGTGGCGGTGTGGTCAAACCATTGACTGTATATAATGAATGACTGTATAATGAGTGACTGTATATAATGAATGACTGTATAATGAGTGACTGTATATAATGAATGACTGTATAATACTGTATAATTCTATATACAGTCATTGGGTCAAACGCTAGTCTTTAACAGCCTGGATGATCATGAAGAAGAAGAAAACTGTGAATGGAGAATTCCGGCTCTTTTTGGAGAGTCGGTACCTTTGGCTCACCTTGAAAAAGCCGACTCTTTGGGCTCCTAAGAGTTTTTGTTACTTGAAGAAATTTACATACTTCTAAAGTAAAATCATACATGAGTTTCATGAATTATCAATTTAAAAATATATTCATTATCTTACATTACATGTTGATTATTTTCATTCTCAAATATAAATAACATGCAAGTGTGCAGCTTGATGTGCTTCATGGTAACTTGGCTGATTTGGGACATTTCTCATAACAACATCCCCCTAAATGGCTCCCAGATTGTCTAGGCTTACTGGGCATACTTATTGCCTTTGGCACTTACTGCCTTTTTAAGAGCAATGGTAATACTGAATTTCTCCCTGGAATCAATTAGAAAGATTATATTTCTGATTCTGATTTTTAACCTACCCAACATCTAGGAGTTTGCAAACAAAAATAAATGATGAAGAATGAAAACAAAGACCCATCTCAAATAGAACAGAAGGGCCAATCCTGGTGTTATTTACAAGCTTTAAATGTTTTAAACAATATGGGGAACTTTATCAAATAACACAACAATACACAAAGGGTTGATCCTGTTTCTTCTCTCCAATATTATATATTATATTGGAGATGGTACCTTCAGAAGACGGGTGTGAGTCCTCTGTTTTTTGTAACTTGACTGAGTAAATGAGACTTGTTCAAAGAGAAAACACTGGCCCCCGGCGCTTACTCAAAAGAGTCGGCTCTAAGAGCTGGATCGGTTATGACCGACACAACAATGATCACATCTGGCGGGAAATACTGGTTCACAGTGAACAGTGGTGAAACAGGGAAGTTTACTCAAAGCACATAAAGACTTGAAATCTGAGCGTTTCATCGGATGTTAACGATTTAAAACTGTCCTCGTGGTCGGGGAGAAAAATGGTGCAAATAGTGATAAGGTAGGATTGTTGAAGCGGATTTGAGCTTTTATTGTCTGCTTGTTTTTGAAGTGTTTATATTGTTTGCATTATGTGTGTCATCGTCCATCAGAAGAATCAGATGAATGGAAGAGGGTTAGGGATGAAAATAAACATGGGTTTTGTACTGTGCTTTCACAAAGGAATGATTTGGGAATCCTTAGTAAAACTTTTGTTATTCATTACATGTTTATCATTGAATGATCTTTGCCTGTCAGAAATGTTGTTTATGTGTGACAGAGGAAACATTTGGGTATCAGCTTTATCTTGGAACAGAGTTCAATTTGGGGTGACATCCTCCTCAGTTTGTACTTAACATGTTTTAGATCATGTCTGTAAAACTCAAAGGTGTATGTATGTAGGTATCCGTGGTAAATGTTAGTCTGTGCCCCTGTAGAGGCAGTGTGGATGGCAGCAGTCCTCCAGAGTGGTTGCTGATCGAGCTGCAGGGGGAGATGGTTTCCAGACACAACTCTGGTCTTGCTGGGAATGTGATGGGAGACCTGGTTTACACTAAAGAGGTGAGTGTCAGACCAAAAAGTCTCACCAGTGATCCTCAGTGCAAATTATAGGGATTTCTGTCAAAGGAAGCATAGCTCACATGCATCTTTGTCTTTAGCTTCAGGTATCCGCAAGGATACTGAATTTTACATATGACTGAATTGCATTTTTATACTGAGGTGTTTACAGGTGTTTCTATAGACCAGTTGTAGCAGAATGGCACAGCGTGTTAGTGAGTCCATCATGATGTGGTTTCAGAGTTCAAGGTTCTTTCAAAGCAACTAGACAACAATACAGCAATGAACTGACATTAGAAAATGAATTTTGATTCCCTAAGTATTTCTTTTTTTTACTTAAGTAGTTAAGTGAAATTTTGACTGAGCAACTTTTGGTGGAGTAAGACTTGACCACAAGTATTAATACTTTAAATCAGGTACTAGAGTTGAGTACTTTGACCACCAATGCATATAGTCTAATCATGCCACAAATGCAATTGTGCTAAAAACATACTCAAACCAGAAGTAAAACAGATGGGAAATTAAGATAAGTGCTTTATTTCTTCTAGATTAGAGTGCTCCATGCCCCTTGTACTTTAACACTCTCTGTCATTTTCCAATCAGAAATCAGCCAAAAGAGTTCCTGGAAAAGAAGCTTCTTGGACAAAAATTGTTGGTACCTCTGCTGAAAGCATGATGTGAAACCAGAGCAACAGGGTTAATAGTATCAGATCAACCTTGAAAATCTGTCCCAGCAGCGATAAAATGACAAGACCTCTACTTTCATTATGGAGATCATGCCATTTGTGTTAATAAAACATGGACCTGAATGTGAATTGTGGAAGTTACTAAAACCTCTTCAACTTTTCTTGCTCTCTTTCTCCTGTTTCTGTAACTTGTAACTAAGCTGCTCTTACTTTTTTCCTCTTCTACCTCCACCAGGGGGTGCCAGTGCTCATCGTTGGACATCACATCTTGTATGGGAAGCAGGTTAAGCTGGAGAAGCCGTTTGCAGTCCTCACCAAGCATCCAGGGCATTCACAGGACAGTCTGAACAGCCATGACAACGATGATGTCACGCAGACAACAATGGAAACAAACCAGCAAGGACCCACCACCACCTCTTACTCTGTGTCTGCCCTCATTAAACGAAAACTGATCTTCAAGACTCGCCCAAAACCCATCATCACTAATGTGCCAAAGAAGGTCTAGTTTGACTGTTGGATAGTTTCATCACATGTATGTTCTGCAGTTGATCAGTGGCACACATCATCATACTGTCAGGCTGCGACTTGACCTGATCCCATGATGGGTAAATGAAGATCCTCTTATTGTGCTGTTTACCTTAATTTCACCTCAAACTAAATATAGTTATGAATGGTTTGGCACTCAGTTTTGTGTCATAGGGTTTTTTTTTTAACTGTTTTGAGATGAGATAAACCTGAAGAGCATCTGTCATTGGAAGTTTTCATCCTCATCTTGAAAAGCCAAACCCACCTGACTCTAACGTAAGAGTTTAGCCATCACAGTGTGAAATATATTTTTGCTTCTTATGCTATTTTTATACTAACAATTTCAATAAATATTTAATGCAGACGGCTGATGTGTGTTATTTATTCTGATGCCCTATGCCATTTAATTTTTTAATAGGCTAAATATCCAATATTATTAGACTGATACAAAACAGTCACATTTGCCATTTTTTGACAAACTCCTGGAATATGATCAATTTAAAGGACTGAAAACTCTAATATTGAATCTGTATTCAAGCTAATAATGTTTTCCATGAAGGCTGCCATTCTGGTAATCTGAGAAATTAACCCTTTTAAATTCTGTCAGTGCTTTATATTCTACCTGCAGGCTGGTAAATAGATGGAAGGGGATTTAAATCAAGACAGCTGCAGTGTTGACCCCATTCCTCCAGACAAGACTGGACTAACATTTACTCAGAGCTGACTCTTAGTCCCATGATAATCTTAATGCATATTCATCAGGATTCTGCCTAAAAGTCAATGAGTGCATTTGCATGTTCATTGGTATACAAAGTCAGAGCTGTATATGTGGTTTCATCATCCAGAGATGAATTTTTCCCGGCTAATAAAGAACCTGTCCTGAATACACATTCAGAGCAGTTTTTGCAATCATCAGTGTATTTTTTCTCATTAATTTTTCCCTGTTTAAGTATGCACAGCAAACAAAACGTATACATACAAAACCTGATCAAAATTAGTAGTGTAAAAGTAAAGGTCTTTATAGTGTTGTGACAGAAAATGAGGAACTGAAGGGCAGTTAAAACAGGATAACCTCATCAGAAAGACAACCAGGATGAAACAATACAGGGAAAAGAGCTGCACTGAAAAACAAAATCACATTGGAATGAAAGATCTTGAAACTGTCAACTCATTTTTTTTGTGGGAATTTCTTGCTTTTCTGTTTTGTCATCTATTACTTTAAACAGGTTTTGATTGTGAAACACCCCCCCCCCCCCCTTTTTTTTTTTTTTTTTTTTTTTTTTTTTTTTTTGTTGTGATCAAAGTTGGTCAAAAAAAAATCTCAAATATGCATCAGTTTAGGTTTGTCTATAATATCACTGTTTGAAGAACACAGGAAATTTAATGCTGAGTTTTGGAGGAGTAACGTAATTTAGATGCCACTTTAAATGAGCTCTCTAACACATGGGCAGATAATTTACAGCTTGTAAGTTTGTGGGATGAGGGCGGGTCTCATGTTGAGGTGTAAGGAAGTAAAAAGCCACCCTGTTTTCAGTGTGGCTACTGAAGGGAGCCATTCACTCTGCTGCTGTAAAGCTTCAGTCCCCTGGGCTCAGCAGACATGTCACACATACACACACACAAACACACACACACACCAGCATGCGGCATGAAACGTGGTTCAGTGTGGTCACTGGCACAACGTTAAAGTCAAAGCTCTGTAAATTTTCCCTTGTCGGCACTTTTTTAAATACTTATTCAGATGTCTGGATCTGCCCTCCTCTTATAAGACTGTATGTAAAGATTGAAGCATTAAACAGTCATATTGTTTCCAAACCAGAGCTAATCCAAACCTGATCGTATCAAGTCAGACATACCATGATATATGAATCTAAGAACCTTAAAATGATGAGGGAATATAAGGATGTAAATGCCTGAGAGCTGAATACTACCCAGTAGAGACAAAGAGGATGGAAATGAAATGAAATGAATTGATTTGATGCAGCAAGGATACATAAAGAACAAAAGGAACATAAACAAGAAAGATTCCTATTGATTCACAGTGAGACCAAACAAAAGAAAATTATGCAGTGTCTTTGTCACTGCATGGCTTTGCAGCATTCTTTGGTGCTCTATACTGCAGCAGACAACTTGTTGCCTCTGAACAACCAAATAAATCAGATTATGAATAAAACTGGTCATTAAAAGACAAATAGAAAGAAAACTTTGAAGGAATGAAACTTCTAAACTTCAACATCTAAATAAATGTGGCATTAATATGAATGAAATGGGCAAAAATATTCATTTTTACACACATTACTGTTTCTAATCTACTGTTTTCATAACTCAGTTTTTTCTCTGTTGTGTTCAATATGTTGGGGTTTATGTGTTTATCAATGGGGAACAAAAGAAACCTGTTTGATACGTTTAAAATCTCGTAGTTATGGTAGCAATAACAATAATTTTGATGAAACAACTGAAATTGGGCCAATTTTCATTCACATTCAGTCATGAAAGCACTTACTGGATTATTTCAAAAACAAGTTGAGCACTCAGACTGGTCATGTAGTGGTGAAAACATGCAAATGTAGGATTTAGAAAGACGTGTTATCACGTTTGTGTTTTCAGGTCTATGACATATATGGTAAATTTATTTCCCACTTAATCCCCAGGAATGAAAGAAAACTGCGTCAGATGTCAGCTTAACCTATCCACTATGCTGTGTTCCCCTTCCCAGGATGTATTTTTCTATACACTGCATCTGCAGATTTCTTTTTAAATCGAACACATGGCAAATAAATTCATGTCTTCAGCTTAATGCGGGGTTTTAAGTCACATCAGCTTGTCAGTGTTGAAGTACTGTTGCTCCATTAAGCCTTCATTTTAAAACATTTGCTGGTCCTGCCAATTACTTCCTGTAACTGTTTCTTTTTTCATGGAAAAGAGTTCAACCAAAAATGTCAGAGTATCAAAAAAGATAGCATGGGGTAAAATGTCACCACGGTCATTAAAATTTTTGTTTGAATGGACGGATTGTGTCCGAAACAGGAAGCATTTTTAATGACTTAGGAAAATGCCAGTTTTCTGCTGGAGATGGAAACAGCTGAAGAAACGANAACTCTCAAAGTTAATTTAAAAACATGAACCTGGATGGAGTAATTTCTGTATGCAGGGTCTTGACTGACCGCCAGCAGGGTTCCCTTGCTGTTGCTGCTGATGGTCCAGATTGGTCCTCCATAGGCTTCAAGTGTGTACAGAGGCCTTAGGTTTTCCAGGTCATACTCTATGATTTCTCCATTTAAACCAGCACTGAACAGACGCTGACCCACCCAACACAGAGCTTCCACCGCCCTGCCTTCCTGTCCTGGAATGACCTGAGTAACAAACCAAGACATGTTTAAATGTTAATACTGCACATACTAAAAAAAGAACAATGCTGATCAGAACTCAAGTTACAAAACCTATTACTTCAGGTTGCTGTGTCTTTCTGGAAAAGTTGATTGAAAATGGGTTGAAACTTCAGATTTCTACAGTAGTATTTGGAACCACCCTCCAATATTAGGTATGTGATATCAGAGTAGAGCAACTAGATATTCTTGTCCTTTTTACTCTCATTAATCTCACAGCTTCAATAAAAAAACACTCTACGTAAAGACATCTTACAAATGGGTTTGCCTTCCAGGTCCACAGTTCTATTGGAATTAGGTGATAATAGGACAAACTTTTGAGAGTTTAAATATTTGAAATGATCCCCAAATTTTGCAACCATAGGCTGAAAATGAGCAGAGCAATGTCTAGAATAATGTCAGTTCAACTGTAAGCAAGTCACATTTGGTTAGTAACTGCTTTGTTTAGTTTCTTTAAAAATTCTTCCAAATTTCAAGGTTTGTAAGTGAAAGTGAATGAATAATTCATTGCTAAGAGTGTATCAAACTTCATATAACTTTACATATATTGAACAGATCAGCAGCTATTTATCACTTTCTACTCTGGAAATAGAAGAATATAATTACACAGTGATGATGGGACAATTCTCCATACATTTAGTGGTGAATTGTGGTTTGGTTTTAAATAAATCATCCATTAATTGTCCTCTACTTACCTTGACATTTGCAGGAAACTTCAAAGGGAATGAACAAAATAGTTTCTTACCAATTGGGACTTGCTTACACAACAATTCAGACAGTTATTTTTCGAGAAATTAGTGCTTGTTTCCCCCAGTTATCATGAAATTCGGGGGATTTTTTTGATATAAATAAAATAGAAAGTTCCTTAAATTATAACCCAGTAACAATGACATTTGCAGACCTGTGAAGTACAGTGTTACCAATGAGTTTTAAATATATCTGGACCTCCCAGAGCTCTTACTTTTTCCTGGAAATAGTTGTCAGCAAAGCAGAAGATCTCCACAGCTCCATCAGTCCGGACCAGAGCCAGTCTCTCCGTGGACCTGTTGAACGCCATGGCTCTGATCGCGCTGGGCATGTAGTCGAAGAACCGGACACGGTGAACCTTAAACTCACCCATTCTTCTTACCTGCAACACAAACAGGTGACAGAGTAAAGACTGACCAAGAGGCATCATCA
The DNA here is from genome assembly GCA_008086565.1 of Thalassoma bifasciatum. Taxonomy (NCBI): domain Eukaryota; kingdom Metazoa; phylum Chordata; class Actinopteri; order Labriformes; family Labridae; genus Thalassoma; species Thalassoma bifasciatum. Next base: position 48,207 of record RPOG01003721.1, on the reverse strand, counting down.
TGAAACCCACATTGCCTGCAGTACTGCTCTGTTATCAAAATACTCACAAGCCTAACACACAAAAAGGGAGTAATAACTACGGAACATTAAACAGCATCTGAACTTCACAATTACACCACTTACTTACTGTTTTCAACGCAGTTTCGTAATTCTGATAGCTATAAGTTCCCCACGCTGGAAAACATCAGGAGCCACGTTAAGAACCTTTCAACCGGAACTGTAAAAGCCAAACAAGCTCGTGGGAGCGGAAATACGTCATCAAACGCACCGAACGCACAAAAAAGTGATAATACTTGAGCCAAGCAGGAGGCAATCAGACTACAGTAGTTCACTGTTAAATATTCTATTGAATATCAATTCATATTACAAGACGTTTTTGTCTCCTACTTTCTTCTTCAGCGCATGTGTTTGACCCATTATACCCGCCATTTTGGGTGGCGGTGTGGTCAAACCATAGACTGTATATAATGAATGACTGTATATAATGAATGACTGTATATAATGAATGACTGTATAATGAGTGACTGTATATAATGAATGACTGTATATAATGAATGACTGTATAATACTGTATAATTCTATATACAGTCATTGGGTCAAACGCTAGTCTTTAACAGCCTGGATGATCAAGAAGAAGAAGAAAACTGTGGATTGAGAATTCCGGCTCTTTTTGGAGAGTCGGTACCTTTGGCTCACCTTGAAAAAGCCGACTCTTTGGGCTCCTCAGAGTTTTTGTTACTTGAAGAAATTTACATACTTCTAAAGTAAAATCATACATGAGTTTCATGAATTATCAATTTAAAAATATATTCATTATCTTACATTACATGTTGATTATTTTTATTCTCAAATATAAATAACATGCAAGTGTGCAGCTTGATGTGCTTCATGGTAACTTGGCTGATTTGGGACATTTCTCATAACAACATCCCCCTAAATGGCTCCCAGATTGTCTAGGCTTACTGGGCATACTTATCGCCTTTGGCACTTACTGCCTTTTTAAGAGCAATGGTAATACTGAATTTCTCCCTGGAATCAATTAGAGAGATTACATTTCTGATTCTGATTTTTAACCTACCCAACATCTAGGAATTTGCAAACAAAAATAAATGATGAAGAATGAAAACAAAGACCCATCTCAAATAGAACAGAAGGGCCAATCCTGGTGTTATTTACAAGCTTTAAATGTTTTAAACAATATGGGGAACTTTATCAAATAACACAACAATACACAAAGGGTTGATCCTGTTTCTTCTCTCCAATGTTATATATTATATTGGAGATGGTACCTTCAGAAGACCTTCAGAAGTCCTCTGTTTTTGTAACTTGACTGAGTAAATGAGACTTGTTCAAAGAGAAAACACTGGCCCCCGGCGCTTACTCCAAAGAGCCGGCTCTGAGAGCTGGATCGGTTATGACCGACACAACAATGATCACATCTGGCGGGAAATACTGGTTCACAGTGAACAGTGGTGAAACAGGGAAGTTTACTCAAAGCACATAAACACGTAAAATCTGAGCGTTTCATCGGATGTTAACGATTTAAAACTGTCCTCGCGGTCGGGGAGAAAAATGGTGCAAATAGTGATAAGGTAAGATTGTTGAAGCGGATTTGAGCTTTTATTGTCTGCTTGTTTTTGAAGTGTTTATATTGTTTGCATTATGTGTGTCATCGTCCATCAGAAGAATCAGATGAATGGAAGAGGGTTAGGGATGAAAATAAACATGGGTTTTGTACTGTGCTTTCACAAAGGAATGATTTGGGAATCCTTAGTAAAACTTTTGTTATTCATTACATGTTTATCATTGAATGATCTTTGCCTGTCAGAAATGTTGTTTATGTGTGACAGAGGAAACATTTGGGTATCAGCTTTATCTTGGAATAGAGTTCAATTTGGGGTGACATCCTCCTCAGTTTGTACTTAACATGTTTTAGATCATGTCTGTGAAACTCAAAGGTGTATGTATGTAGGTATCCGTGGTAAAGGTTTGTCTGTGCCCCTGTAGAGGCAGTGTGGATGGCAGCAGTCCTCCAGAGTGGCTGCTGATCGAGCTGCAGGGGGAGATGGTCTCCAGACACAACTCTGGTCTGGCTGGGAATGTGATGGGAGACCTGGTTTACACTAAAGAGGTGAGTGTCAGACCAAAAAGTCTCACCAGTGCTCCTCAGTGCAAATTATAGGGATTTCTGTCAAAGGAAGCATAGCTCACATGCATCTTTGTCCTTAGCTTCAGGTATCCGCAAGGATACTGAATTTTAAATATGACTGAATTGCATTTTTGTACTGAGGTGTTTACAGGTGTTTCTATAGACCAGTTGTAGCAGAATGGCACAGCGTGTTAGTGAGTCCATCATGATGTGGTTTCAGAGTTCAAGGTTCTTTCAAAGCAACTAGACAACAATACAGCAATGAACTGACATTAGAAAATGAATTTTGATTCCCTAAGTATTTCTTTTTTTTACTTAAGTAGTTAAGTGAAATTTTGACTGAGCAACTTTTGGTGGAGTAAGACTTGACCACAAGTATTAATACTTTAAATCAGGTACTAGAGTTGAGTACTTTGACCACCAATGCATATAGTCTAATCATGCCACAAATGCAATTGTGCTAAAAACATACTCAAACCAGAAGTAAAACAGATGGGAAATTAAAATTAGTGCTTTATTTCTACTAGATTAGAGTGCTCTATGCCCCTTGTACTTTAACTCTCGCTGTCATTTTCCAATCAGAAATCAGCCAAAAGAGTTCCTGGAAAAGAAGCTTCTTGGACAAAAATTGTTGGTACCTCTGCTGAAAGCATGATGTGAAACTAGAGCAACAGGGTTAATAGTATCAGATCAACCTTGAAAATCTGTCCCAGCAGCGATAAAATGACAAGACCTCTACTTTCATTATGGAGATCATGCCATTTGTGTTAATAAAACATGGACCTGAATGTGAATTGTGGAAGTTACTAAAACCTCTTCAACTTTTCTTGCTCTCTTTCTCCTGTTTCTGTAACTTGTAACTAAGCTGCTCTTACTTTTTTCCTCTTCTACCTCCACCAGGGGGTGCCAGTGCTCATCGTTGGACATCACATCTTGTATGGGAAGCAGGTTAAGCTGGAGAAGCCGTTTGCAGTCCTCACCAAGCATCCAGGGCATTCACAGGACAGTCTGAACAGCCATGACAACGATGATGTCACACAGACAACAATGGAAACAAACCAGCAAGGACCCACCACCACCTCTTACTCTGTGTCTGCCCTCATTAAACGAAAACTGATCTTCAAGACTCGCCCAAAACCCATCATCACTAATGTGCCAAAGAAGGTCTAGTTTGACTGTTGGATAGTTTCATCACATGTATGTTCTGCAGTTGATCAGTGGCACACATCATCATACTGTCAGGCTGCGACTTGACCTGATCCCTTGATGGGTAAATGAAGATCCTCTTATTGTGCTGTTTACCTTAATTTCACCTCAAACTAAATATAGTTATGAAGGGTTTGGCACTCAGTTTTGTGTCATAGGGTTTTTTTTTAACTGTTTTGAGATGAGATAAACCTGAAGAGCATCTGTCATTGGAAGTTTTCATCCTCATCTTGAAAAGCCAAACCCACCTGACTCTAACGTAAGAGTTTAGCCATCACAGTGTGAAATGTATTTTTGCTTCTTATGCTATTTTTATACTAACAATTTCAATAAATATTTAATGCAGACGGCTGATGTGTGTTATTTATTCTGATGCCCTATGCCATTTAATTTTTTAATAGGCTAAATATCCAATATAATTAGACTGATACAAAACAGTCACATTTGCCATTTTTTGACAAACTCCTGGAATATGATCAATTTAAAGGACTGAAAACTCTAATATTGAATCTGCATTCAAGCTAATAATGTTTCCCATGAAGGCTGCCATTCTGGTAATCTGAGAAATTAACCCTTTTAAATTCTGTCAGTGCTTTATATTCTACCTGCAGGCTGGTAAATAGATGGAAGGGGATTTAAATCAAGACAGCTGCAGTGTTGACCCCATTCCTCCAGACAAGACTGGACTAACATTTACTCAGAGCTGACTCTTAGTCCCATGATAATCTCAATGCATATTCATCAGGATTCTGCCTAAAAGTCAATGAGTGCATTTGCATGTTCATTGGTATACAAAGTCAGAGCTGTATATGTGGTTTCATCATCCAGAGATGAATTTTTCCCGGCTAATAAAGAACCTGTCTTGAATACACATTCATAGCAGTTTTTGCAATCATCAGTTTATTTTTTTCTCATTAATTTTTCCCTGTTTAAGTATGCACAGCAAAACGTATACATACAAAACCTGATAAAAATTAATAGTGTAAAAGTAAAGGTCTTTATAGTGTTGTGACAGAAAATGAGGAACTGAAGGGCAGTTAAAACAGGATAACCTCATCAGAAAGACAACCAGGATGAAACAATAAAGGGGAAAGAGCTGCACTGAAAAACAAATTCACATTGGAATGAAATAATTTTTTGTGGGAATTTCTTGCTTTTCTGTTTTGTCATCTATGACTTTAAACAGGTGTTGATTGTGAAAGACCCCCCCCCCCCTTTTTATTTTTTGTTGTTGTTTTTTTTTTGTTGTGGTCAAAGTTGGTCAAAAAAAAATCTCAAATATGCATCATTTTAGGTTTGTCTATGATATCACTGTTTGAAGAACACGGGAAATAGAGAGCTCATTTAAAGTGGCACCTAAATTACGTTACTCCTCCAAAACTCAGCATTCAAACACATGGGCAGATAATTTACAGCTTGTAAGTTTGTGGGATGAGGGCGGGTCTCATGTTGAGGTGTAAGGAAGTAAAAAGCCACCCTGTTTTCAGTGTGGCTACTGAAGGGAGCCATTCACTCTGCTGCTGTAAAGCTTCAGTCCCCTGGGCTCAGCAGACACGTCACATACACACACAAACACACACACACACACCGGCATGCGGCATGAAACGTGGTTCAGTGTGGTCACTGGCACAACGTCAAAGTCAAAGCTCTATAAATTTTCCCTTGTTGGCACTTTTTTAAAATACTTATTCAGATGTCTGGATCTGCCCTCCTCTTATAAGACTGTATGTAAAGACTGAAGCATTAAACACTCATATTGTTTCCAAACCAGAGCTAATCCAAACCTGATCGTATCAAGTCAGACATACCATGATATATGAATCTAAGAACCTTAAAATGATGAGGGAATATAAGGATGCCTGAGAGCTGAATACTACCCAGTAGAGACAAAGAGGACGGAAATGAAATGAAATTAATTGATTTGATGCAGCAAGGATAGAACAAAAGGAACATAAACGAGAAAGATTCCTATTGATTCACAGTGAGACCAAACAAAAGAAAATTATGCAGTGTCTTTGTCACTGCATGGCTTTGCAGCATTCTTTGGTGCTCTATACTGCAGCAGACAACTTGTTGCCTCTGAACGACCAAATAAATCAGATTATGAATAAAAATGCTCATTAAAAGACAAATAGAAAGAAAACTTTTAAAGGAAGAAAACTTCTAAACTTCAACATCTAAATAAATGTGGCATTAATATGAATGAAATGGGCAAAAATATTCATTTTTACACACATTACTGTTTCTAATCTACTGTTTTCATAACTCAGTTTTTTCTCTGTTGTGTTCAGTGTGTTGGGGTTTATGTGTTTATCAATGGGGAACAAAAGAAACCTGTTTGATATGTTTAAAATCTCACAGTTATGGTAGCAATAACAATAATTTTGTTGAAACAACTGAAATTGTGCCAATTTTCATCCACATTCAGCCATGAAAGCACTTACTGGATTATTTCAAAAACAAGTTGAGCACTCAGACTGGTCATGTAGTGGTGAAAACATGCAAATGTAGGATTTAGAAAGACGTGTTATCAAGTTTGTGTTTTCAGGTGTATGACATATATGGTAAATTTATTTCCCACTTAATCCCCAGGAATGAAAGAAAACTGCGTCAGATGTCAGCTTAACCTATCCACTATGCTGTGTTCCCTTCCCAGGATGTATTTTTCTATACACTTCATCTGCAGTTTTCTTTTTAAATCAAACACATGGCAAATAAATTCATGTCTTCAGCTTAATGCGGGGGTTGCTGTGTCAGTATGTCTGGTTTTAAGTCACATCAGCTTGTCAGTGTTGAAGTACTGTTGCTCCATTAAGCCTTCATTTTAAAACATTTGCTGGTCCTGCCAATTACTTCCTGTAACTGTTTCTTTTTTCATGGAAAAGAGTTCAACCAAAAATGTCAGAGTATCAAAAAAGATAGCATGGGGTAAAATGTCACCACGGTCATTAAAATTTTTGTTTGAATGGACGGATTGTGTCCGAAACAGGAAGCATTTTTAATGACTTAGGAAAATGCCAGTTTTCTGCTGGAGATGGAAACAGCTGAAGAAACGACACCAACTGAGGCCATGAAGACAAATTCTTTTAATGTATGTGTCCTTTTTGAACTTTCAAGTTTTAACTTACACAGCCTGCTTAAATAAAACAATATGAACATAACTTAAATGGCACAATGAGAAACTGTCTCAAACCGTGTAGGCACAGATATGCTGATGGTATATGTCTGAATCTGTCTGTCCTTGAATCACACTTTTAAGAAAATAAAAGTAGAAAGAAAACACAGAGCTCTTCTTTGGTCTTCAGTCTTTGCACCACTGTAGATGTGAGGAGAAAAATCAAAGAGTACATTTGGTGTAAAAGGACACAAATGTCCAAAGATAATAGAATAAAGTCCAGTAGTCACACTTAACAATTACAAAAACAGGAATTGGCACCTTTACAAGTACTAAAAGTGACCATATAAAATTCTCTGAAACACTGAATGCAACTTCGACCCAGTGGTGACAGTAAACAGAGAATTGGACCAAGATGTGCATCAATAAACTATTCATTCAGAACTGCTCAACAGCACCAAAATACAACTGCATGTCACGTGTTCAGACATGTTCGGATTGTCTGTTTGGGAAAATCGTAGCTGCTCCTCAAAGCACAGCCAGAGCAGATGATTGTGCTGTTTAAACATGATGAGATTACATGATGACTGGACTCAAAGATGACTTTTTGCTGTTTGGTAATGTATCGATTCCTCTGGTGTTTCCAAGTGTTGCAAACTTTATTAGCAGGTGAAGAATGTTTTGGGAGGATAGCCAGAGATATTCAAGTCTATCCTGATCCCATACCCACAAACCTCTTAGTACTTACAAAAAAGAAAAAAAAACTAACCTCTAACCTTTAGTTTTAGTCATGATTTATTTGGGGAGTTCTGAATTTTCATGAAACACAGAAAATTGCATGTAGCCATTTAAAAATAAAATAAAAGATTACCTTTTTGAGCATCAGTCTGTAGAGTTTTAAACAAATGTTTACAATACATCTCATGCCGTGACACAAAAGCCTAAAAATAAAGAGCCAGAGGGTTGGTGGTTTGGACATAGGACATGTCTAACATGATGTTCTGTACTTACTAAAAATATGCACTGAAACTACTTTGCTGAGTTGAGTAAAAGACTATTCTAAGAGTTAAAACAAGATATCAGTATTGACTGAGAGCAGTCTCTGGATGCTGAAAAAGGCTCTCTCACAGAAATCTCTTAAGACTGCTGGAAAATATTTGTGCTACCATCATGTAATGCAGTTTTATCTACAGACACAAAAAGAGCTTTCATGTTGTGGACACAAACTTAACTTGAAAAACAAAAGTTTGGAATTTCTCATTGAAAGGACGTAGTCCCAAAAAATTAGTTACCGTCAGAGGTGTTGTGAGAGGAATGGTTTCCTGTAATTCCAAAACTGTATCGCTGGGGTTAAGACTACAGAAGAGAAAGCTCTTTGGATTTGGATGGTTTGAAATCTGTGCAGTTGAGGTTGGGACTTTCTGGAAGCTGCGTGCAGTCACTGCATTTAGGTTTAGCTCTGAAAGCCTTTCAAATTGCATCGTGGCTCGTAGTCTAGACCATCTGGCTTTATGTGTTAGTGTTATACCACACAAGGAGAGAATGATTGTGAGTTGTTACAAAGCATGGGCTGAAATAGAAGACATGATGAACAGAGGAATCACTTGAACATTAGAATTTTCTTTGTGTATGAGCATTGATTTATGACTGATTTTCTGATATGTGAGCACTAAAATATGGCTATGCCAGATTAGCCAATGTGAAAACTCATCTGAGGTTTTTATTCCTTTAGAAAAGACAATTTCTCTTTCTATACTTTATGTCACTAATAATAGTCAATAAATTAGTCCATGTCATCTTTAATACAACAAAGGACATTAAATGAATATTGGACCAGCATGACTCCTTTTGTCCCTTTCCTGTTTTATACATGTGCTCTCAAAGCATCGTACTGCTTGTTTCATCACAACCTGTAACAGCCAACTACCTTGTGTTCTTCTCAGCATTTACAATCACAAATGTGTGAGCATTTAATTATTTAGGCCAGTACAGTTTGACTTTTCAATATGAAGCACCATTGAGCCTGATAGAAATGGGAGAGCTGCTATGTGGATCCAGTGAACCGCCAACTAATTTCAATTCCCTCTGCTCCCATATCAGTTTCACACCTCTGTAGCACCAGTGAGCTCATATGTGAGCTGATCACTTGAGCAGTTCAGGGTCAACAGAGACCCTGCTGGAATCGTACCGCAGAGAAACGCGGCCCAGATGTTCTATCTGTTCATGGTAACAGGTTTATCCCTCTGCATACGGTAGATGATACTGCTCTTCACGCTTGTTACACCGTTTGGCTACGATTGCCAGGTAGAGCACCAACAGAATGACCCAGTAGCAAGCGTAGAGTATCGTTCCTGCTATCAGTAAGGCTTTCTCTGTCTCACTGAACGGCTCCTGGGTTTCACAGTAGATTGTGTACGCCACACCTCCAAGCAGCACCAAAGCCCACACTGTGACAGGCACCGCGCCAATGAGGTTGATAACAATCTTCTTGCGCCCTGATGTGCCCCATCCGGCCTTATTGATGGTGAGCAAGGCGAACAATTTGGCAGGGAGCAAGCTGGACATGTAGAGCAGTGAGTAGAGGGACATGAAAATCATGACCAGACTGCCACGGAGGAAACAGGCGTAGGTGGCCTTCACCATCCCAACCAGCTGGACTGTCAGTAGGAAGAGCAGGATGTTCCACAACCTGCCACGATAAAAAAGATGGATGACCGTGGCAACTAAGAAGAAGGGGAAGAAGCCAGTGACCACTGACTCATAGGTCATCCAGAGGCTGTGCTTGTGGAACCACAGGGCGTTGTAGAGCCACTCACGGAAGTAAGACTTGCTCCATCGAGTCTGTTGGTTGAGCCAGCGCAGGTACTGGGTTGGTGTTTCAGTCTGGCACTGAGATCGTGCCGTGTATTTCGTCTTGAAGCCGAAGCTGAGCACACGATTGGTGAGATGGCGGTCATCGCCAAAGCTGCACTTAGAGCCTAGGAAGGTTTGGTGATACCAGGGCTCCAGGAAACGCTGGAGCAATGAGTTCCTGTACATCCCTAGAGGACCACTGATACACTGGACACATCCAAAATAAGACTGGCAGGCCCGCTCAATGTTGAAGGCCATCCAGTAGCGCACGCTGCTGAGGAAGGAGATCCAGGAGTCGTACTTGTTAAGAATCTGGAGGAAATGAAAAACGGAGTCAGTCAAAGAGATCGAGAAAAACAGAAGTGAAACTTTCAAAATTGATTGTATTTTCAGAACATTGAAAAATCTTGCTGCAGCTGTCAGTGGAATCTGTCCAAAACATCTTTGACCATGTCCACATTATATTATTGTAGTTCAAGCCAAACCCTTAGTGTGCACATCCATAACCACTCTTGGTCTAAATATTTTTAAAATGGATAAGCTATAAAAAAAATCTGACTGAATCAGGGCTCTGAAGAGTCTAAATTTAGTGACAAAGTAAATCTAAAGCACTGTGTTGTTGAACTGGTCAAAGTGGAAATGTGAATTTGATCGTCTGGGAGCGTCACATGAGGCACCCCACCATCAAGAAGCAGAGAAGTGCTGTACTTCAATTTTGCCCAGAAGGTAAGGTAACAACAGACATGCATGTGCATACGTTTTTGCCCATTCACATTTGCTCACAAAGCAGAGGGAGGATAAAGCAATTTTCCAGAATAACTTCACCAATTCCATTTGACCTTTTTTTTTTCTCATTTTCCGTATGTTCACCATGACAGGAAAATTGGTCAGTCATTTTCCAGGTTTTCCAGGTGAATGGGAACCCTGTGAATGTGCTATTTCAAACAAGCGCATGAGATCGAAAACCATTTTTGTAGCAGCTGTAAAAGTGTTTGATTTTGATGTTGAAATAGGCAATCACCATGACTGTCAATGGAAATGTCCCAGCTGTTGCATCTAGCTTTAAGTGGGCAGTCAAGGAATTGCAGTTTTTTTTCTTTTGCACTTCTGAATAGGCTTCATTTTTCAACACTGGGGGTAAAGAAACAGCACAATTATCAAGACTAGTATTTCTAAAAGTCGAAGCTCTGGGGTTTAAAAAAGATAGGGGTATTGTGATGGTAGTATGAATAAAAAGGTTACACTGTGGATGTATTTTTTGTCTTCAGTTATCATTATATTTATCATACCTAAAAGAATCACATTACCTGAACGTCTCCACCAACCCCTCCCACCAGCGGATCATCTTCAAGAATCTTCAGCATCTCAATGGTGCATGCTGGGTCTAATACAGTGTCTGAATCACACACCTGTAGAATGAAACAGCAAAACAATCACACTGCTCTTAGGCTGCAGGACAAACATACCATGTAATACTGTGTGTTGTTAACTCCAGAGTAACGTAGAAGCTCAAATTAGAGCCAGAAATGAGAGACTGCTGACAGATGAACCAGCTGGTTCTTTTTGGCTGATCAGGCGTGGGTCAACTGTGGGCATGACCTTTGACCCAAAGCAGGGGTAGAGAGGTTCTTAAACAGCTGGCTATGAAAAGAAAGAGGGGGCTGTTCAGTTTGGAGCACAAAAGTAAAGAAGGAAGATAGAAAGATGTTAACCTCAGTATGAGGCAGCACAGAGGCAAAGCAGAAATGAGACTGTATACGCAGCAGACTCCTGTTATGGCTTGTTTGGAGCCTGCCGTTGAATTGAATTGGACCTCTGCTGATGTGACTTTGTGTAATGACATTATTTTCAGAACCATCCAGTGGTTCCAAGTTTAATTTGTCCTTGAATGGAAGTTGGTGTAGGACTGTGCTGTCATCTTTCATTTAATGTAATATAAGAAAAACGTCTGGAGAAGGCAGAACAGAACAATCAAATAAGATGTACGCCAACACTATTTTCCAGGTACACAGCAGTGATGATGGAAACAGGAAATTTCTGATTTGACTGCCACTTTTCATCTAATGTTTTTGGGTTGTTACTTTTGTTGAAATTTGTCCCACAACAGGTTTTGGCCGCTATTGTGCACTACCTGATCACACAGAAATATGCTTGACATGTCAATGACCTCTTAACACCATGTGGTGACGTATAATAATGTGTGAATACAAATCTCAGACTGGGCTGAGTCAACCCTGGTGATATATTTCTTTAGATCTGATAGAGCCAGAGAGCAACAATCTGGAGATGTGCTCCTCTCTCTATTTACTCCTGCTTGGATCAATACTTAGAAGACTTGGCATTTCATTACACTGTTATGCAGACAACAGTCAGATTTATGTCCCTCTCAAAAAGAACAATGAGTACTTTTCAAAACTGCCATTTGAGTGTCTTGGGGACATAAGGCTCTGAACTTTTTACATTTTAATGATAAAAAGACTGACGTGATGACTTTTGGTTGTAGCTTTGGGACCTCCTGGATCCTGTGGCCCAGTATAGCAAACAGTTAATCCCAAACTTGAGTGTAAAAATTGACCCTGATCTTTAAAATCAGGATAAGGCTGTATTGAAATCTAGCTTTATCTCAGGAAACTGCCCAAAATAAAGCCACTTTTTTTCAAGACAATACTTTGAGAAAGCAATCCATGCCTTTGTTATAACTCAGCTGGATTATTGTTATGCTTTATATGTGGAGGTTAGTGGGTCCTCCATCACCTATCTCCACAGGGTACAAAATACAGCTGCACATCTTTCAATTGTTGTTGCCCATACAATTTAAGATTGATTTTTAAATTCCTTCATTGGTCTTTCCCTACTCTACCTCTCTCTAAGCTTCTGCATACACACCCACCTGCTCTCACAGGAGCAGCTGATCAGCTGATCTGTTTGTTTTTAAGTCCTTCCTCAAGACCAAATCTTTTCCCTAACTCACAGTACTAGTCATTATTTGCATTCATTTTACTTGTTTTAGGTATTTTAAATTGATATTGTATTTTTACATGCAGTGCTCTTTTAGCCTATGTGAGCTGCTGTATATTTTATTTTCCTCCTGTGCAGCTCTTTGGTCAAATGTGGTTGTTTTAAAGTGCTTGACAAATAAAGTTGAATTGGTTATACTGAACTCCTACATTTAATTAAGAAATTAAACTCTGACATCTGAAATATTCCTGCATGGTTCTAATCTTCTCTACTATCCTTCAATGTTGAGGCCCAAGAACAGTGTTCCCTGTGTTCTTGTGTCTTACCTGAACATAATCCACGCTATCCCCCAGCGCTTTAAAGGCAGTGTACATCACCTCCCTCTTCCCTCCCCACTCCTGCATGATGCAGGAGTAGCGGCAGCCTCTGACCAGTCGAGCCACTCGTAGTGCCTCCTCCATGTGCACTGTGCTCCTCCCTCCTCGCTCCACACATCCACCTCCACTCCCATCACTGTGATAGTTCCCCTTCCACACCATGCTGCCCGCCTGGTCTGCCCCACCCATAACCTCCTGGAAAATGTCCATCATGTAGCGGTCCTCGGGCCTGTTCCCATCCACCACAAGCACCACCTTCAGCCCAGGGAAGGAGATCCGTCTGACGCTGCGCAAGCACTTCCTCAGATAGTCTGGGTCCTCCTGGTAGGCAGCGATGCAGAGGGCCACAGTACGACGAAGGTGCTGTGGTCGGGCTGGGCTTCTCATACGACGATGCTCCAGGAAGGCGAAAAGGCTCTGGAGGAAGAGGTGGAGGGAGAGGAAGGCACCATAGAGGCCAAAGGAGAGGTGGTGCTGCTCAGTGTGGATGAACTGGTAACCTTTACAGCAGAGAAACAGCCAAGACAGCAGAGTGAAAATAAAGACTTTCACACATCTGTAACTGTGTAACTGTCAGGTAACAATTCACAAAGGCATTCTGGATATAACTTAAAAACTGTAGCTTTACTAAATGGCTGGGAGGGATGAAGATGATCACATCCACATACATTACTGATTTATTTGGAGATAGAATTTCAAGTTGATATATATTTTGTGGTTGAGATGATGCAAACTTATAATTAAGTGGTATCACAACAACTTCAGTGACCTTTGTTCGAATGACAGAACAATACGCTAGAATAAAAAAAATATGCAAAATTGCATTTTAAATTGAATACTATCTTCAACGCCAATCAGACTTTAAATGTCTACAAGGAAACCAGTCCAACAATGAGGGGATCTAATCACCAGGAGGAACAATTCCTAATCAAATTTCATGATCACTAGTTTCAAGTCCTCTGAAATACCACAACACATTTATTTATTAAATATTTATGGCCCAATTTACAACAAAAAAGGAACAGTAATTGTCGTTTTGTTAAGAGGTTAAAAGTGAATAATCACACCACAAGTGGTCTTCGACTGTACTATGGAAATATTATGTGTCAGTATTAACCAAATGATCTTGAGCACCCCAGGGACATGGGAAATTTGGCCCTATGAAAAAGTATCATACTGTGTACCACTACTTCACAGACCACTGCAAATGTTCTGCATCAACTTCTTATGTCCAGGTTGTTCGGTCTAATGTTACGCGTATACGCAACAGAAGTTTACCTGTGACGTAGGCCAACAGGATGGTGAACAGGACCACCGCAGCAAAAAGGGTGGTGACCACAATGTTCAGCGCATTCCTGCAGCGAGAGGGCATCTGCAGAAGGATGAAGTTGAACACAAAGGTAATGGACCCAAACAGATGCCAAGGTGACATTCAGAGAGTTCAAGGTAAAGGGTGAGGGATAGAGGAGGGAGAGAAAAAAGTTAAAACACAAGTTGGTTACAAAACATTCTTTGCAGTGTTTCTGAATACTACACATCAGTTAACCTACATGGGCTCAAACACACTCTTACACATGCACACGTGAGGAGTTTGGGAATGTTATGCAGCACATGAAAGCACCTGATCAACACAGGTCTGTTGTATGCATCAGGTGAGTACGGGACGAGGGCCTCTGGACCCTGGAGTCTGACTGAGAGCTCAAACAGAGAGAGCTTGTAACGCCTCATTAGGTGACCTAAGTGCCACTTCCTGTTTTTTTGTGTTAAACCTTTCATCAGCTGAAGCTCACCAGCATCAGTTACTGACATCATGGAGACACAAGAACCAGAGGAAACAGTGACTACCCAGTAAGGGCACATGTTTATAACAGCAAATACTGTTACCACCAAACTCCAGAACAGAAACAGTGTCGCCACTTTTCAAATGGAAAATTTCAACTTCGAAACCTGTTTTACTGTGAGCCCCCTCCTCTTCAATAACTCCAAATCTGTGAGAGTTATGATACTATACAAAGTGTTCATTAAAAGAAAATTTGATGGTTGGCCAATCTCTGTACAATAGAGATGAGACAACAAACCTGCTAAATCACTAAATTGGCTGAAAATCACCTCTCTGTGAACACAGAAGAACCCATATTGAAACATTGTCAAGAAACATCAGCAACTTCTGAGGCAATACAGAAAGTTGTTCTGTAGTCTGATAAATAAAAACTTGCCACTATTTTTTGGAAATCATGGACACAGCATCCCCCACTCAAGAGAGGGGGATGCCCCATCTTATAATCAACACAAAGTTCAAATACCAGTTTCTGTTAAGGTTTAAGGAAACATCAGTGCCCATGGCATGAGTAGTTAACTCATCTGGAAAGACAGCATTAATGCTGAACACATAAACAGGTTATGCTGCAGAAAATGCTGTTATCCAGACAATGTTGTTTAAGGGCAGACTTAGCATTATACAGACAGATGCCAAACTGGCTCAATAGTAGGAGAGTCCAGATGGTAAACAAGCCTACCTGTCTGTTAAGCAATATTTTGTGCATCATGCCTCAAAAATAATGAAGACACAAAAATAAAAGAAAACCCATCCAGTTGGGAAACTAATCTGAGTTTCCAAATGTTTTAATTATTGTAAGAAGTACAATGAAACTGTGGTCCCTACACCAATTGTTTTGAAAT
Source organism: Thalassoma bifasciatum (assembly GCA_008086565.1). Taxonomy (NCBI): domain Eukaryota; kingdom Metazoa; phylum Chordata; class Actinopteri; order Labriformes; family Labridae; genus Thalassoma; species Thalassoma bifasciatum. The sequence continues at coordinate 32,870 of RPOG01003721.1, read as the reverse complement.
GGCATTACATTTTAATTTCACTATTCTTCCAAAAAATTGTTGAAATTTTCCAGTTTCATTATATAATTTGCACTATTAGCCACCAGATACATGACTTTTTTTCTTTGCAAACCTCCAAACTTTTTTATGTGCTAAAGGAGGAGCAGTGCAGAGATGCTGCCATTACCATCAGTGCTGCAGTAGATACTTCAACCTCATCTTTTTCTGATGAGTCTTATGACGACAGACTTCACTGAGTGTCCCTAAAGTTTCCCATGCGCTGCACTTGACCGCTCTCAGGAGCCATCCTCTGGGAATGAAGACCAACCGTGGCTTCATTTTTGCCAGTGGTGGGCAATGAAGAACATTTGCATGCAGACATTTATTAAAGCGAGACACTTGTTTGATGACCACCACTGTGTTGCAGGGTTGCTCTACTCTGCCCTGTTGCTCTCCACATGCACTGTTTCCTTTGCCTAAGTGTGCTTAGAGTTACGAGTCCTAAGAGATTTAATACTTCAAAATTATCACCAACACTCATATAAACCTTTTCAAAATCACCGGTTCTACTTTATTTTTGTTCAAACACTGCTGTTACTGGAACGATCACTCAAACTACTGCTGACAGCACAATTTATCATCGACTTCAACAAGCAATTGAAAGTAAAGCTGTTCAACTGCTACTGGTTGAAACATTGTAAAAGCTACTAATGGTATCCAACCTACTCCTATAGATACTTCCTCCTTACTATAAGTGGCCCAAATTGCAAAGTAACACCTCACAGTAGTGAAAGAGCCTACAGCTGAACACCACCTGCCCTTCTGTCCTCCCCCTATAACCTCCTCTTCCCATCAGCCCCTCAGGCGCTTTCTTCTCCTCTCTATGGGTTAATAGCTCTAATTAAAGACCAGCGGAGGTTTGGCCGGCACTCAGGACCAGTCGAAACGAAGGAACAATTCTGTCCTTTCATTCATGAAATGACCCCCAAACCTCCACCCCACCTGCCCCGGAGAGAAAAACTCATCTCCACATTGATCCATCCTCTGAGTGGATGCACAGATTCACATGCTGGAACTGAATCACACTTCATTCTCAGTAGATCTGAACTCTACATGGAGCGAGTCCATGAAACCTGTCAGTGTGGCACTATCAGAGAGGAGAATTTGTGAGGACATTCCAAACGCTGGTATCAGATTCCTTCATTTCTTTCTCTTTTGTATTCATTGTCCTGGTAATCACTGCTTATCCCTGTAATGTTGGTCATTTCATAGTGAATCATGTCTTGTTCTCAGTTTGGATATCAACCACAAGAGGATGAAACACCAAAATGATTTACAGTAGGTAAACTATTTTCAAGGCCTATCACATTTTCCACTTCAAATACTTCTTATATTTTTTTCTCAGTTATGAATAGGAAAGTAAATATCTGGAAAAAAAAGTTTAAGTTAGGTAAATGTAAATGACCTAAAAGCTGTTTGTCCTTGTTCAGACCTTCTGTAGTTTTTTTTCTAAAACACCCTCAACTGACTATTTGTTTGACTGTATGCCCCTTTGGGAAATGTAGATGGGTCATATGTTAGCCGCGGTGGGTTGGGGAGAAAAGGTGTTTGGCCCAATGTGTCATCCATGGTGGATTATAGCAGCAAGCTGGGGCAGCATAGTCTGAACGCCCCAGGGCCTCAGGACAGATAACAAGCTGACAGGGACTGCTTGATTAGAGGCCACCAGAGGGATACTTGGCTTCCAAGGAGCTAGGATTAGTCAGGGGACCAGAGGGGGACAGGTGCTATTAGCCCCAAGGTGACATCTGCTGCTGGGCTGTCCTGACTGCAGCACATCTACTTCTCTCTTGGGATATAAAGATGGTGGAAATAAATACTCCTAAAATTTTGTTTAATTTGTGCCAACCACCAACATTAATTATTGAAAAGTTATCTAGATTCTCTTTCTCAGAACTGCACAATGATGCAAAATTCAATAAGCATTTCAAGTCAGCAGCAAAAAAAGATACTGTTAGCAACATTTCAGGGAGAATTGCAATAATAACAACATCCAGGGACTAGCTCTGCAGAAACACACAAAAACTGACCCAACACAATGACTCAATGTCAAAGTTTTGATGGAAGAAAGGAGGGAAAAAAAACACCACCTTGTAATTTCCCATGTGAATTCAGTCCTTCTGGAAATGGGGCATGTAAGTCTTTGGTTTTTTAAATAGTCCTCATTTCTAAAGATATTCTTTTGGTCGTTCTGGCCACTTTCACCTGGGCTATGTACATGTTGTCCAAGTCTACATCCAAATCCAGATTGAGATCCATAAAATGCCACAGATGTTCAAGATGTTCAAGGGTGTTTAAAAAAAACAAGATTGAGAAAAATAGATTGAAAATCATTCAAAAAGAAGGTTATTCAAAGGGTATCCCCCATCCTGGTAGATGCCCTATAAAAAATAAATCATCTGTAATGTTCCCTGTTGTGTCCCAGCTGTGGCAGAGCCACATGGGAAGGATCTCATACATCCAGATAATCTGAGAGTCCAGGTGAGGAAAGGGAAGTGTAGCAGAGTGGTGTTTTGCCTTTGGGTGGGATTTTCACCCAACCGACTTGGGGAGGAGAAAGGAGGGGGAAAAAAAGGAAATGTGCTTCAGAGATGAGTGGCTAGTGGACCAAGAGAAAGGGGAAAAGAAATAAGGAGGCAGAGTTGAAATAATGGACTGTGGCATGTTCTGACACTTTTTTATCTTGGCCCTTAAGTTTACAATTCAGCAAGTGTTAATTAAAGGATTAAACATGACGTGGCAGAGGTCAGAAGTTCTTAGGTAGGGATGAGCTGTAAAAGGCCTCAAGGTATAAAGACAGTCCAAACATTTGGTTTCAGCGATAAAGTCTGTTTTCATATGAAAGACTAATAATTCCAAATTTATCATTTAACTGAATTGATAAATGAAAACTGCCCCCCCCCCCCCCCCCCCACACACACACACACATTCAATAGAAAGACTTTTAAATAGAGAGTTGTGATGTATAATGTGGATGATTTATACTGACCAACAGAAACCTTTCTACCTTAAAAATGATGTATGGTATCCTGATACAAGTGCCACTAGAGGGCTCTCTCAGTGTCCCCTCACAGTTCTTAGCAGCACAGACTCCTCTTTAAAAGACCTCATTACATAATGTGGGAAGCGATGAAGATGTGGAAAATATAAAAAGCACTGCTCACAGCTGGAAAGATGTGTGAAAGAAATGAGGAGGCTGTCACAGCTGAAACTTTTAGGAGCTTTAACAACCCAGTATTTCCTTAATTGTGGCATAATTAGCTGTATTGACAGGTTTTATGTTTTTAACTTTACAGAAGTAACTTTATCAAACCTTTACCAACCATAAAATGAATTTAAAAAAATTATTGTGACTTAACTTAAAGTTACAGTACTTGATGTAGACATAACACACCATGACATTATTTGATGTAACACAAAGTGAGATGGCATAATGTGACACAGCTAAGAGTGAGCAATCTCTAGTTAGAAATGTGAGGCGATGCAGGAGCACCAAAACCTGCAGTTTCTTGAATGTCAGCTTGAAACTGTCAGATTGTCCAAATCTTTGCTTCGCTCCATTTACATTCACATCCCTCTCTCTCAGTTTCTCAACCACTCACGGAGCACATCACTCTGCCCGACCCTGATAACAGCAGGTGAGATTACAGAGTGTTTAGAAGGTGCTCTAACTTTTCTAGTTGTTGTGTGTAGGGTTATTCTGATCTCCAAGCTCAGACAAATCATTAGATACATCTTTTTTGACAGATTTGATATTTGATACTTGAACACAGGGCTTTTAAGGATGCTGTGAAGAACTTTTCAACTGATTTTGAAATAGTAAAATGGTATTACTTACAATATGATTGTTTTTTTTTTTTCTTTTATTGAATTGAATATTAGCTCTGGGGAGAAAAGCTGAGTCGATTGAACACCCTCTTGAGGGTGGTTCAGAGTGAAACTTGAACTCACATCATAAAACCTGTCAAGTCTAATTGTGATCTAAGTCACTGACATAAATTAGGAATCAAGATATCTAGTCAAAGATATGTTAGAGTTGATCATTTTTTGCATCACGTAAAAGTAATCTCAAACAAGGAGTATTAAAAAGGGTATTTTTCTCATTCATTTGCTTCTACAACAAATACATCCTTTGGCAAGCCTCACATCTAAAGGACGAATTGGTGGTGCTCTTGGGAAATGCAGTTTCACTTGAGGGAGGTATTACTGATCGTGTCCAGTGGGGTCACCAGAACCAGCAAAACATCAAAACTCCTCAGAGAACCTTTAAAGTGTTGATACTGGGAGGCTGACTGACCTAAAACATAAACATTTAATGATTTGCAGTACACTCTAAACAGATTTAGATGAATTTGACCTCACTGCAAAACTTTACCGCCAAAAGTTGTAATAGCACAATTTAATCAACTGTATATGTCAAACAGGCAATAAACCTGCCCACTATAGAAGCGAGACTCACAACAAAAAGTTTTAAAAAATTAGTTAGAAGCTAAAGTTGTCTTTGTATCCACCAACCAAATGTAATCCAGCTTTGTTAATAAATCCAAATATATACTGTGAGTTTCACCTGAGGTCCCATGGTGTACCTGTAGTCTGTCTGTATCAGTGAGCTCTCCTTTAAACAGCCACTTGACCATCCAGGCCCAGCACAGCAGTGATGCCATGGTGGCCAAAACCCAACGTTTTCCTTTGAGACGCCAGCAACATTCAAACAGGCGCTCTGAGGCGTTCCTGTCTACTGTCTGCCTCCACACAGAGGGAAAACAGCACGTGTACTACATGCCACACCATGAGAGCAGAGCTGTTACTGGGTAATTTTACATCCCTCAGAAAACAAGACAGAAACAAGCAGTAAGTTTGTATTTTTTATCCTGTAGCAGGGATTTAGTCAACCAACTCTCTCTAGAAAACACTCATACACGCAGACACACACACACATACACACACACGGTGCCAGGCAAATAAAAAAAAAAAAGATGTTTTCTCTACCTCATAGTGCAAACACATTCATCGCAGCAGCCTGCACACACTCACCTCTTTGTCCTGCATTTTCTGACTAAGCTTTCATGATGCTAACTTCACATTTTCTAAAACTTTCCATTCTCTTCGAGGTCATGTTTAATATGCTTTCTCTAATTTATGAACAGTTTCATTCATCCTCTCTCCTAAATCTTAACATCTACCTGAAAAAAACTGGAGGCTAAAAAAAGCACCTGATAATTTCTCCAAAACCTTGTTTTAACTCAGAGGCTGCCCTTTTCAGAGGTGAATGAGCAGTAAAAGAAAGTTTCTTTTTTCTTTAACTTTACATCACAGGTATTTCAGCTTGAAACATACCTTCCTAATCCAGTGGACCCTCTGTCTCCGTCTCCCTCCGCCTGGTCCGTCCGTAGAGCCGGGACGTCCAGCTGTCTCCTCTCCTCAGCACAGCGCGCTCCTTGTTCTGACCCCCTCCTCTCACCAGCTCACACTACATCTTTATTCCAACTTGCTCGCTTAATTCAGGAGATCCCACATCCAAAAATACAGCAGGCAGGCAGCTGAAACCACCACCCTCCACCACTGCTCCCTCTGAGCCAGCCTCCCTGCTGCCTGCTCCTCCTCCTCCTCCTCCTTCTATCTCCCAGGACTGTCCCGGGGCATGAAGCCCCCCAGCTGAGATTTGAGGAGAGGTGCTCAGCCTGCAGCTGATGCTGGTGCAGTCTTACATCTGTACATCTTAAGCTGGAAGCAGCAGATCGTCTCCTCTCTTCCTCTGGTGCTCTCCATCCCGAGCGAGGGGCCAAAGTGATGCTGAAGGTGACGGTTTAGGGCCACAAACGTGATGCCGGCTCGTGTCCTCAAGAGGGATTTCTTCCTTTCCTGCTGCGATGAATCATCAACCCCCCCTCTTCTTCCTCTTTCTTGTGCTGCAGTGTTAACTCGTCTCTACATTTGCAGCAAAACCTGCATCTTTCTCCCTCCTCTGTCACACTGTCCCGCCTAGCTGGCACACCGACACTGCTGAGCGTCTCCTCCACAGCTCGGCTCTCTTTCTCCTCTACCCCCTCTGCCCCCTCCCTCTACTCTCATCCCCCCCTCTCTTCCCCTCTCCTTGGACACCCCAGCTCGCTCCCTATCTCTCTGCAATGCAGCCAGCAACCTCCAACAAGCCGAGGGACTGTTTGACTGGAGCCCCCTCTCCTCACCATTTCTCCGCCTGACTCAAAGCATCCTTTATGGGGCTTATTTATCTACCCTCTCTCCCTCCCTCCCTTTCCTCTTCTCTCCTCTCCTTCTTCGAGACTGAGCCTGCTGACGTCCTGCAGGTTGCTTCACCACAGCTTGGCCGGCAGCCTGAGACAAACTGCAGTACCTCTGAGAATCAATAGACTGCTGCTGGAGCCACCTAAACACATTTCATTAAGGTCAGGTAATAGAGAGCACTTTACCTAAAACTGTCAGAAGGAAACAGAGCTGAATATGTGGCTTCTACAATTAAAGGCTGCCCAGACTCCTCACTACAGTTTCCTTCCTGCCATCCAGACTCTGACACACTGCTGCTCTGATTAAAAGAAAAGAGAGAAAAATGAATGACCGCAACTGGGTGACCTACCTGCCTGTCAGCCTCAGTGTAAAGACTTCCAAAACACTTTCTTCTGGCTCATCCTGTGACACAGGCTGCGCACATCTCTTCATTTTAGGACTACCTGTTGGACGCAGTTTTAGCTGAGTCATCAAAGGTCATCTCCGAATCGATTCTGAAGTCCTCAGTGGTCAAGTTCCAGTCCGAGTCCCTAAAAGCTAATCCAAGTTGAGTCCTTGTGGCAAAAATCAATTTGTGGCGTCTCTGTAAAGCACCCTTAAAGGAACTGTTCCCAAACGAAATGACATTACAACATGCAAATAGGGTAACACCAACCGTCAGCTCTTCTAATCTCAAAAACAAACTAAAACATCTTTACTGTTGAATATCTGAAGGTCTACATGCAGTCAATGAGAGACTTGGAGTCCAATCTTGAGCAAAAACACACTGAAATACAAAGTGTCCAAAACTTCTCAAGTGGCCACACAAAGTTGGTTACAAAGTGGCTGAAACCTTTTTTGACCTCATCAAAAGAAAAGAAACAATAGAATTGAACATGTTTAAAGAAAAGTGAATATGGATCATGAAGAAGGGTTAGAGTTACTTTGGCTCACTAAAACTGTTTTTATTTTATTCTGAAAGTTCTTGTTTTCTGGCCAACTGTGTCTTTATTCAGAGAGGAAATAAAATGGAGCAACAAAGGGTACGGCTACTTTGACAAACAGGTTTGAGATGCTGGTTTTCTGCTGAGTAACTTGTCAGCCTTAAGTCACAGGACGTAACTCTTTTTACAGCTGGAAGAATGGTGTCATCTAAAAGTTTATAGTGTAGATTCTGGACACATAACATCAGTGCATCATTTTCAGCTTGTAGCCCTTTTTCCACATGTAATTCTCCTACTTTCCTTCTTGATTTTCTCCTTTGGCCAGCAAGGACCTGCGCAACTATCATGGTGACATGACTCATGTTTTTGTTTTTTAAAAAATGAATGGAGATTGGCTCCTTTTAACTCTTTTTTTCTTTGAATTTATTTATTAATTTATCAACAATTACTCAGTGTTGTTGTTTAAAATATTACAACAAGCAAATTTTGTAAGTTAGTACCTTGATTTCGTAGCCGTTTACGTTTAGCACTGCTCACAGCCCGGTGCTCTGAGATGTGTAACATGTAATGTTACTGAATCCTGGTTATGTCCAGCCACTGCTCATCTACCAAACAGAGCTAACGTAACCTGGCTCTTCATTTTATTGACTCAGGTTTAGACAGATCAATGCAGTAAAACTGCAGCATGTGGGTTAGAGTGAACATTATCACAAACAGTTTAACTCATGTTGAAGCCTTTAGCTTGTGTTTTAGCCTTTAGCTTGTGCTCTATCACTTTACTATTCTGTCAGGCAGTCACACTCCAGTGTCCACTATCACTCCTGAATAAATCCGAGAAATTGTTTTCAACAGAGGGAAACCACAGATCTCTCTTCTCACTGCTAAATTTAGTCAGCCAGAATAGTGTTGTCATAGACACTTCAACTTGCTGTATATCAGTTCGGTCCAGTCTGACCCAACTGGGAAGCTAGGAATTAGCATTATAAATAACCTATTTTGGTGCTGAGGATTATGGTCAGGCATATGTATCATCAGACCTGCACTCCCCAAGCACTAAGACCATAGTCCTCATTGCGGTGGTAGCTGGCCTAACTCCCCGCACTGACCACCCTCCACTTGCCACATTTCTCCTTTCAGGTATCCCTCTGCCTCTAATACAAAGAAACAAACTAATGAGGAATAGATACAATATTGAAAACCTTTCAGATCAAAAAATACTTAATCAATCCCAGGAGGAAATTTGGTAAAGAATGTGTAGATGTGGTGAACCTGAAACTATGGCCTTGGATATCTTAGCATTCTGCTTCTGCAAACAGGAAAATGCTTTTTTCAGCTCAACCTGATATCTGGGCTCCGTTGAGTTATAATTGAATTTTTTTCTCTCTGCTTTTTACACGGCTGAGCTCATTGGTGATGCCACCCATGTTGTGTGTTGGCATATTAAAAAGGCTCCTTGCTGTTTTGGAGCAGGGATGACCTTGATCAGGCTGCTGAGGGGATTAAAATGCATGAACCAATTTGGCATTGAGCATTTTTAAATCTCCTAAACAAGATGAGGGTAAAAATCTGCATGACCTACAGAACAGTGTGATGTCCTTTTAGAGGACTATGTCAGCCAAAACTGAACAATATACTTTTTCTCTTTCCCAGAGAGACAAGCGCTTTTTGACCTTGTCCCTAATGAGCACCCTGCAGGGAGAGTTGTGCGAACTTTTGGCTTTGTGAAGAACTTCATTAGGTGTCTCCTGGGGGGCATCACATTAGCTCTATACCTCTACCAATTCACTGTCTGCATTGAAAATAGTGCAGGAAACAAAACATTACTGCACACATCTAAAAGCACTGTGCATCCAAAGTGAGCTCACTCTGTGATATGTGATGTTTTTACTTCTATAAATGGTACAAGTAACAGACATGATTCCCTTTTGGGGATTACAGCAAACCAGAGCACACATTAATATGTCACATGCGACATCAGGGAAAGCTCACAAACTCTATCAGCTAACAAAAATTAAGTGATTGGATTCAAAACCTGCTGCCCTTATGAAGACCATCTGAAGCTAGCTGTTGCTCAAGTGAGTCAGTGTACAGCAGAGGCAATGTTACTCAGTTTATTTTGATCCTTGTCACCAGTCAGTCTGCAGCATAAGAAGAGTGCAAATACATGCTTCACTCTCCTAACTTCTATTGTAACTTCAATTTTATAGAATTCCATCTGTACCTCCAGAGTCTAATCCTTTCTATAAACAACAGTCATATCACAAGATAAGAAAATAACTGGAATAAAGTTCAATAGTATGCTGTGCTAAATCATTGGATGACTCTATGGCGACCATTTTTCATGGCTACTTTCACTTGTGTTGTCTATTAGAACTAGAAAGCTGTTGACAGAAAAATTATAAATTAAAATCCCACAAAGTTGTTGCTAATGTGTTAGTTTGCTGCAACATGTGAGGAATGCTTACTTTGACATCTGCCCGTAACACCAGGCAGTAGTGGTGGGCGGATTAATTAAAAAAAAAAATCAATAAATTGATACCAACATTGGTATCAATGTTGATCAATACTTGCATGATGAGATCGATACTCAAAATTATCAGTTGATTGTTGATTTCCCAAACATTATCATGTTTCTCCAATAGTTAATCTATAAGTATGCACACAGTTATTTTTTTATTGACTAACTCGTTTTTTTTACTTTTGTTCATGAATTTAATAGAAAAAATAGTTTTAGTGGTCTTGTGCAATTCTTGATTCCAGCTGTTTTTCCATGTAAAAAGTATCAATATCAGATATCGATACTGGGCCAATATTGGTATCGGATCTTTACCAAATTTTGCAGTATCGGACAGCACTACCAGCTACATATTATAGCTGGGGAGATTTTTTCCTTGAGAAGTGTTTAGGATGCGCTGTTGGTATATTAATAATCATGAAAATCATTTTGCAAAGAAACGGTGCAACTGTACTGAAAAGGTGTTTGCATATATGCTTCAGGAAGTATCAGAAATCGCATACACCTCAATTCACCATCTCATCCAGTAGACCCTGTCGGTGTTAAAGAAAAGGCACAAAACCCCAGTTAACCGCACATTTCCTCTGATTACAGATGATAGGCTTCAAACCTCTGCATCAGAAACAGATGGGTGACATCATGGAGATAAATCATCTGGTATATGGAAAATAATTCACTCACTTTTTAGGGGGAGCTGATTTTTCTGAATTTTAATACTCTTTTATTAATCTCAGGAAACATTCTCATAAATTACGATGGATTTATCAAAGACAAAACAAAAATAGTTTGAAATATTTACATTTCTACAGAACTTTTCAAACTGCTCCCATCAAACAGCTTTCTTTCAACAACTTTATGTTGGGTTCATGTTTGCTTCAAGCTGACAGAAACTTAATAATAATTATATCATTATTCACTTTTCAAACAGTGACCTTCCCCTTGAAACCTTTAATGTCGAGTTCTGAGAAACACGTTTCCAGCGTGTCCACCAAAATATTCAGTTCTGTTCAAATCAAGATGGCACAAGATCTACATCGACCTTTGGCATGTGTTGAAGTGTTTCTTTTTGTTTGTGTTATTTGAGGTGACCCTACAGAGAGATACATAACCCCCACAGTAAACACAGGTGTGAGAGTCATAGTTTGGTGGCGGTAGAAAGACCTAAATCTGCCAGTATGATGAAAGACCGTGTTTCTCCTCTGCCTGCCTCAGTGCCTTGACTCTGCGATGGGGGAAATATCCACAGATTGCAAACAAGGCTGAAGCCTCTGTGTTTGCTGTTTGGGGGACAGAGAGAAGGTCATGTCTCATACACTGTTAGCTTTTTGCTCAATGGATGAAACAAAAGAAGGAATGTCTCATTGCTCTCTGTCAACCTTGAGCCTCACTGTTCAAACCTTGCTGGACCCCATTTACTCTTGTTTACACTGAGATGTCTAGTTTGTGTGTAGTCTGAAATTCAGATTAGAGTTAAATAACTGTAAGTGGAGAGCTCATTTTTATATGAGGAAATGTTTTTGTAAAAATATTACAATTTCAATTTTTCACCTTTATTCAAGGAGGATAGCAAGAACCTGAAAGTGTGAGTAATGACATGCAGGAAAGAGTCAGGGTCAGAAGCAAAACCTAGGTGTGCAACTTAACTGAAAAGTCAAGTCTGTGCTCATACCAACCTGAATTTCAATAATGACACACCTGCTTCTGAAATTCAGAGGTCCTTTATTTTTAACCTGAACCAAATTGGGAGTAAAAGCTGTTGGATGAACTATAGATCTCATGAGACAAAAGACAGTATAATATTTAAGTCCTCAAATTATAAAAATAAAAATGTATTCAGAACTTTTATTTGCGGACAAGTTGTTGCTCTGAGGTTTAGCAAAGAGTAGCTTTATCATTCTTCATTTCATGAGAAGTACTGAGGCCCAAAGAGTCCGTGTTACTTGAAGACAGAGCTCGTCCTGAACTAGAAGTGTCCATAAATAGAGCACACAAATATTGAGCCCTCGTGAAGCAGAAACCATAAAGCTCCTGCTGAAATAAAATCTGAGCTCTAAGGCAGCACAACAATCTTTTTCTCCAGCTTCTGCTCAGGGAAGATGAACCTCCTCATTACTTCATCAAGCTCCTCTAGAGCCAGCTGTGCGTGTAGCACCGCGATTTCATCTGGGTCTGAGCGGACCACCCACTTCAGGGCTCGGTACAGGTCCAGTAACACGTCTTTGAGAACCTGAAAAGTCAAAGGAGAGAAAGAGAAACAAGACTTTAATTATTGTTTTTCAGCAGTCTGGGCTGGAAACTTATGGCAAACAGTCTGGTGTCTCAGTTTTGTTGCTCTCATTTTAAAATAACTTTGACAGTCAGGTTTGGTTATTACTGCGAAAATCAAACCAAGCTGTCTGACAGACTTTTACTTCAAGTTTCTAAAATAAGGAGAGAAAAAAACAATCATCTTCTGCCCCAAGTGAGCTTTTAGAAATAATCTCACTATTTTGTAATTTTACACATCAACTGATAATTCATGAAAACCACAAAATCCTAAAACAAAATAGAGCAGTGATCTTTTATGTAACTTAGCAGTTCCCTGCTTAACACCTGCCTTGATGAAGAAATCAGACATCAAACTAACAGACAGGGCAAGAAAAACAGTCCATGTGCTGCTTATCACCTGGCTCAAAGAGTGTAATGCAGGATATAATGAGTACTGGAACAGGAGACAAACATCATGGTAAAGTGTTAAATGAAGTCCTGCAAGTTCTCATCAAGCTGTCCAACTCTTTTCACCAACTCCTCCTGGTGTTTGGAAAACTAAAGGCCCTGCATGAATCCAGGATGAGGTTGTTTTGGCTGCACTGTCACAGATACTGTCTGCTCCTGTTTTTCTGATAAGGTGGTAGCTCAACAAGTGTTTAGTATTAAACCACACTCACTGTGATCATCAACAATTACAACATAAACTAAAGGGCCTCTAATCCAATCTTCTGTTGCTAAAATATGTATTTTTAAGAGGTCATGGCACTTTCTGACTCCTGCCTCATTGTTTGTCACTCTCTGTTCACTACTAAACCACTCTCTCACCTCCTCCACCCTCCTCACTGCTCTCCTCCACCTTTGGCCTAACCTTTGAGTCCCGGCCTGTCAGGGTCCTTCCCTCTCATCTGTTCTCATGCCCTCCTGTGTGTCATTAGCCACATACAGCTGCTGCAGCTTCATAATGACAGGACCTGGTGTGAGACCAGCAGCTGGACAGCTCACTGTAATCGTAGCAACATCTCTAACACCACATCACACTACAGCCATGTTCTCTTTACAAGCAATTCAGGCGTCATTTTTTCCTTTCAATATCTTAAAATAAGACATTTTTTCTGGACTTGTTAGGTGAGCGTGGCTCATATTCGGTCTTACAGGCCAATTTTTACCTCAGACAGATCAGTTTTTACAGTGTACTGTTACTGGGGATGGTAGTGAAAGTGCTATCATTACAGAACACTGTAATACCCTGCCTAGTTTGCCCTACAATAGTATTATACATAAACTGGCAGAGAATTTACATTGTTCAACTCTCAAAGCTGCACAGTGAAGAGTGAGTAAATAAATTTAGTCATCCTTCTGAACCACTGCTTCCATATTTGGAAACCAGAGAACGATGATGTGATCAGTTTGGATCTTTGTGCTTGATTATCTAAAAACAACACTTGAGGAAAATCTGTCTAGAGACTGAGGGCGTGAAACACTGAGGAAGAGGTGTGACTCAAAAACATGGGGTTTAAAGTATGTCCAAGGAGCTAACATTTAGTCCTTAACCCAAGTGATGGCCACAGAGAAACTGGAGCAGATTACAGGACCTGTCAGACTGTGTAAAAACAGCCTCTTACTCTCAAAAACACACCCTGAGCTGCAGCACTCATCCTGCTTAAAGCCTGGACCAGACTGAGTCCTTCTGCCTCCAGCGTTCCACAAAAGCAGAGAAGTCAGTTTGGTTAAACCCGATTTGTTTTCTATTTGTTTCCAGTGAGAGAGGAAACATTCTCCAACCATGGAGACGGAGAGGGTAGCCTCATGGTGACCTCACTGACCACTCAGTGTCTCTGTTTACATGAAGAGAAAGAGTGTAAAAGTGAAGCCTAGCATCATATAAGTCACACCTGCACACCATCACACACTTCAGTACGAACACACTTACTGCACTTTGAACACTGCTCTCGTCCTTTTTGCGAAGCTGGGCTCGTATGTTTCATAATTCCAAGTGTGTACACAAAAATGTAGAATATTTTATTAAACATAATTAAAACCTAATTTTCCATGAGCTATCCACTTGGTTCTGGTGCTGATTTGGGCCAGGTTTTGTTCAAGGGAAATAATAAATGTAGGTCTGTTGTGTTATTCCTTGTTTTAAATTCTCTTACATTGACTTTGACAGTTCAACACAGCATTTAATTCAGTCTCAAGAGCATTAATGTTGCAGGCATGTGAGTTTTAGCATCACTGCAAATACTTCTTGCTAGTGCATCTTATTACTTTTGTTGGAGAGCCAACCTCTTAATCGGTCAAAACATAAGATCCTGGTGCCATAAATAAAATTGTTAGAATAGGCAGATTGACCAGGATTCATTCTGATTGACTGTCACAGGTTCCAGTCCTGAAAAACACTGTCAATTATGGGTCTTACATGCTTAGAGCTGCACTTGTTGACGGAATAGCACTCTTCTGCATGGAAATTGTTCTCTTTTTTTTTTTAGAAATGATCAGGTATGGACGAAAGTATTTTTAAAAACAACCTAGGGGAGTATTCATTTTTGAAAACACCTGGCTACATGTGCAAAAGGCCTCAGGATAACTAAGTCTTGTGTATATCAGTTATCTTATCTTATGGAGAAAACCAACACTATCAGAAAGCTTTATAATTTTCACTTTGACCTGCACATAAAACAGCATCTCCCCTCCCTGACATGGATCTTGTGTTAAAATATTGAAGCCTTTAAGTAATAATTAAAATAATCCAGATAAAAAACACTGATGTTTACTTGTCAGTTGAGTGTGTGCACGTTGTACCTGTGTGGTTTTGTCGCTGAGGCCTCGAAGCAGCAGAGTGATAACGTGGACAGCAGCTCTCCTCACTTCAGCCTCCTTCTCTGTCTTTATGAGAGCAGTCAGACAGGAGCTCAGCTGAAAACACGCAAAGACACACAAATTAATTTCTACATTTATATCTTGTGGTTTTAACACAAGTTCAAGGCAAGAATCGTCAGGTAAGAGGAAAAGAGCTGTGCTGGATTTGACACATGCTGCCGACACTGCTGATGTCAGTAATACATCTAAGCTGGATTGACTGGAGTATTGATCGCCATTTAAATTAACATGGACCCTCAATCTCTCTACTCCAAACACACTCACACACATACACACACACACACACATACACAAACATATACGCACAGGGTAGAGGCAGTGAAGTAAAGGTGAGGAAGTTCATGAATAAGCAGCCCTGTTACTCCAGCTGACAGTGTGGCTCATTCATTCCAGTACGCTACAGCAAACAAACACACACACACACACACATGTGCAAACACACGCACACACACACAGGCACACACACACAGTGGAGAAACAGGGAAACACATGTAGATGTGGGTTCATTTTCTGCAAACTCAGACACTAATCAAAGTGCGTGGCTATGTTTTAGTGTTTGTGCAGCAGAAATGCACATATAATCAAAGAGTTGCAGACACACACTCACATACATACACACTATTATAATACTCATATGGCTTTTTCTTTTGGGACCTTGCATCATGAGTCACACCAAGTATTGTGCGGCATTTTTTCAGTGAAAGACGATTGTCCAGCTAATCTTCATGTTAAGGAGAAGGTATTGAGCTTTTTGTAAGCTGCATACTGTCATACTGTCACGCTGGTGCCCCTGAAGTAGCTCTACATGATTTGCATTGCCCTTTAGGGGCCTGTCAGGGGCAGAGCTACACGCAGACCTTGGTGTTTTTTGTTTTTTTTTGTTTTTTTTTAAAGTTATTTTTTTGGCCTTTGTGCCTTTATTTGATAGAGGAGGACGGTGGATAGTGTCGGAAAGGGGAGAGAGAGTGGGGAGTGACATGCGGGAAATGGCCACAGGTCGGATTCGAACCCGGGCCACCCGCTCGAGGACAAGCCTCATGGTGCGCAGCCATATCCACTAGGCCATCCACGCCCCCAGACCTTGGTGTTTGAGGCCCATCCCTCCAAAGTGTCATGAACAGGACAGGAGCTACTGATGTGATGGCCTAATCATTTCAGCAACTCTTGCGAAGATCTTGTGCAAATTTGAAAAATAGACCGTCGTGTTTTCAGATTTGGTATTTCTACAACATATGAACATGCAGTGGTTTGAACAAACATAGTACCAACATCCAACATTGTTTGCAATATTGAAAAGCAGAATATGCCAGCTTTAAGGTCAAGACAAACCCTATAGGTGAGATTTTTGAGTCATGCTCATTCACATTTCTATGTTGACATATTTTCAACTGTAATAAAATTACCTGTAGATTTTAAAGTATCTTGAAGTTGACAATGTTACTTTATAATGTTATGCAGGAAAACCATACAACAAGATAGTGATTAAATACTATATTGTAGCTTTGCACAAAGCTGTGACAGATAAAAAATACATATAATCTGAATCTGATCTTTACTGTCAAGTCAAAGTATTTTCACAGGTTGGTACACTTGATTTTTTTCAACTTTATTGAATCATTTCTTTTTCATAAGATTAAAGACTCTGAAAGTCTGTATTTAGACCTGAGATATTTTGCAGTTTTACAGTTCAGCTTTCACAGCTTTTTAATAAACTGATGTCTCACCTCTTGAGCCAGTGCTCCCAGGGAGTAGTCCAGTCTCTGACAGAGTTCCCCCAGGTTGGACAGGCTGCTGGCTCGGACACTTTGGTCCGGATCCCTAGTTCCCTGCAGAAAAATGCTCACCAAAGGACGGCCGAGATGAGGCGCTAGTTCACCTGCAGGAAAGAGAGAGAGAAGGAAAAGAGAAGGAGGAGAGAAATGACTCTGACCGTGATTTTTTTTTATAACCAAAGTTAAGTACCAGACAACACATGCAAGCTCCACAAAGGGCAAAACCATAACTCCAGTCAACTGCAGCACCATGAGATTACACAGTAAGTTTAAAGACTGATAAAAGGAAATTCTGTGTTTGAGGTAGACTGATGACCGGTCAAACTAGTTCAGGTAGTCAGAGCCCGCAACAGAAAGAGGGAGAGAGAGTGAGGAGGGTAGCTGAATCAAACCATGTTTGCTGTTTACATGTAGGTTAAATCAGCTGTTTGTGTGTGTGTGTGTGTGAGAGAGAGAGAGGGAAGGAGAGAGAGGTACGATTACTGATGCAGACAAACAGAGTTACAAACAGGCATACAACACAGCTGACTGCTGAGTAGTCACTCTGCCAAATGAAGAGCAGTGGAGCCAGAGCCCATACAGAGATGACCAGCTGACTGGATCATAGTACTACCACTTTTGTGTGTGTGTGTGTGAGCAAAACAAAATTTTAAAAAAGAAAAATCCCCCCCCACACACACACACACACACACACACAAAGCCAGACTCTCATACACACACATGCGCAAACACACAGATAAAACCCACACCTGGTGAAGCTTATGCAACACTCCAGTGGTTGCTTAAATTTGCTGAACTGCATTCATAACTGTATTTATAGCCACAGACTGCATGTACAAAAAATAAGTGTATATGTACAGTCTGCTTTAGTCTTCCTCCTGTAAATTTTATTTACAGGCAGTTTGCAGAGGTAGTTTCTCTTCAAGTTTCTAAGTGTTTTATTTTTTATCAACATATTCCACAATTGAATTTCTCTTTGTAATTATCTAAGAATAGAAAAGAAGCTAAAGGTTATTCAAGTTTTCCACAGTTGAAGAAGTTTCCTCTTTTCCTTATTTGTGTTTCTTTGGAGATGGAAATGATAACATCCAAACACCTTACTCCTTAATAAACATAAAAATCCTTTGCATTTTCTGCCTTCATTTGCCTAATATCAAAGCCCCCAAAGATCTGCAAGTGCTTCTCTAAGTTCAAAAAGGCAGCAACTGGGAGCAAACCAGAGCAATGCCAAACATTCATTTATTCCACATTTGCTCAACCGCTTCAGTCAATTAAGAAAACCTTCTTATTTACAATGACAGCCTGGCAAAAGGCAAATCTTGGCCACTCTGGGTTTTCAAGACAAACACTGAGGCCCTCTGGGCATCTGTGCAGCAAACTGAGGGTCTATCCAACCTCTGAGCAAGACTATAAACCCCCTGATTGTCCCGGGAAAGTGGTACGATGGCAATCTGGCAGATGAAAGCAGAGCAAGGGTAAAAACAAAACAGAGTTTTCTATCAGAGAGGGACTCTGATCAACAGGGTCCCTTCTCTACAGAGATCTGTGTGGAAGACAAGCATGCACTGTGGATTGTGTTGTGACAGACAACTACAGGCTGCATGTGTAAACAAATATGGACAAATGAGAGAATAAACATCTTCAGCAGCAAGAGGAGTGCACACAACCAAAACATTTGGTTACTGACAGGTCAAAGGTCAGGCTCGGTCACAGACATTTTCTAAGTTCAGGTTTTTCATTTACAACAATGCATGTTCTCCCAGCTTCCAGCAACATTTTGTTTACTGTGATATTCACTCACTATGCGCATTTTATATCCTTTATGTTTTACTGTCGAACTCATTCAAACTCAAATCAGATCTTGATGTTGGAAAGGCGACACACGACCCAGTGATTATCCCAATTAAATCTTGGGTAATAGCTTTGAAGTTACAATGCCATAATATACAGTCTCAAACAGGTTAGAACCAAAAAATTTTCTTCCTGGACAGTTAATATCGTTCAATGTCAGCCACAGGACTTAAAGTTGGCAGGTGTAATATTAACACTTTCTAATATAGTGTTTATTTCCCACAGCACACACCACAATTCATCAGACCTATGCATTATCAGGGGTTGATATAAAGGTAACTTTTCCACTAGGGTGGGGGTAGGGGGGATGAGGGAGCCACACAGTAAGTGAATGCGTTTGGGCTACATGACCAACATGACAAACTTTTCAAGAAAGTATTAAAAAGGGGGCGCGGATGGCCTAGTGGATATGGCTGCGCACCATGAGGCTTGTCCTCGAGCGGGCGGCCCGGGTTTGAATCCGACCTGTGGCCATTTCCCGCATGTCACTCCCCACTCTCTCTCCCCTTTCCGACGCTATCCACTGTCCTCCTCTATCTAATAAAGGCACAAAGGCCAAAAAAAAATAACTTTAAGAAAGTATTAAAAAAAAAAACAATAACCAGTTTCAGTCGTTTTTAATGATACAGTATTGCTTTAGAAATTTTTTTATTTTTTTATTTCTGGTTTCGTTACTGTACCATGAACCAGCTCAAAGATCGTGTTGCAGCATCCACCTGTGAGTTAAGCATTTACCGTATGTGCAGCTAATCAGACTGATGTCAGTGGGCAACCACACCAAGAAAGCTGGCAGAGTAATATTTTGCTGGTAAAAATAACATTGATCTTCTTCAGTCTGAACACACATGCTCAGGTCAAGAGTCATATATCAGTAAATATCTTTGCAGACTTGATCACACAAATGTGACCGTGAATAAATGTTAACTGATGCTCACCCATCGCTCTGCTTGCCCTCATTAGGACCTCTCCCACTTTCAGGCGGGTCTCGAGAGAGCGCTCCTTATTGGATGTGGGGAGCGAGGGACCACGCTGGAAGTCCTTCAGGAGTCTCTCTAGAATCCTCTCGGGGTAGAAATCAGCCAACACGGAGAGACCTAAACAAAAAATGTTCTCAGTTTATTTTCAGAGAGAGGAAATCAATTGAAACATGATTTTATCACTTTTTTTTACCTTGAATGGCTGACAGGTAAACAAATGAGTCCTCATGCTCCAGGTTTTCTAAGAAGAGCTGAAGAGACAGACCGTCAGTAAGATTTATGACCACATAGATCAGCATGAAGACATGCGTTTCTCAGCAGATTACCTAAGAATGAAAAACATCAAAGCCTTAGTGCACGAATTCTGCCAGGAGTAGGAAGACGGATCGATACTGGCACAGAACTGAATATATTAGAATTAAAAATTCAACTATCAAAGGGAATAATCTAAACATTGCACCCAGATACTGGAGACAGCCTTGAAGATGAAGGTCTGACTGGTGAGGGGGAAATGGGGTTTCCCAGACAAGCTGGATGTGATGTCTGGATTTTGGGGGGATGTAAGGGTAAAACATCTGAGGGTGACCTGAATTCAACTCAACCTTCAGAGAAAAATCAATAACAGGGGTTTATCCATAAGAGTGGGGTGCTGATCCAGGGTGCTCACAGCAGGGGTCCTGATTACAGAGAATACTTAATCAGTTTTGTTTTTTTTCTTTTTCACCCAAACCACATTAACAAGTCCCAAGAGGGCTCCACTGTCCACCCTGTCCGCCCTGCAGACGAGGTTCAACAGCCTCATCTATTATAAATGTTGACCTGACTGGAGATAATGCCTCTACATGCAGGCGCCTTCACTGAATACTTCTATATTTTCCTGTTTTCTTCTCTGAAGTGCAAATTCCTGATAAACTATGCCAAGGACAGATTAGAAAAGAATGGGGTTGTAATTGTTTCATGTAAGAATCTGGTTTGTTAGATAGAGAAAAAGTATCAAAATTGAGGCAACAGGATTTTTTAAAGTATTTTTACCGGTAAAATCCTCTGCCCGGTGGTCAGCATGAATTTGCCAGGGCAACATGAGACATGGATGCGTTTGGGCTACACGGCCAACATGACAGGCAATTCAAGAACCAAAACAATACTCGTATTAACCAGTTCCCATTGGTTAGTACGAGTCAGGCAGAATGTCAATAACCAGCGTTTTTTCCAATCATATTAAAATATTTATTTATTTATTTATTTATTTATTTATAGACTCCTAGGTGACTCATATCAGCCAAAACCAAAAGCTGGATGTCAGGATCTGCATCAAGAAGGGAGAAAAATACCTGAACATCTCTACCAGCAGTAGACAAAAGTGTAAGTAAATAAAAATACACACCATGAGGACTTTCTCCTGGCCCTGAACAGCCTCTGGGTTTTTGTGTTGTACCATCTGGGTCAGGACCCTCAGGGCGTACGCTCTTGTGGGCACATCTGGGTCACACGCCTCCAGCAGGCATTCAGAAAAGGACTTTGGTGGGGGCTGAGGTTCACTTGTTCTCTTCTTTCCACCTGTTGGACTTTCTCCTGCTGCCAACTCTTCAGGAGATGTTGGCGCTCTGGTGTGTGTGTTGCTCTGTGAGTTACTGTCTGTGGGAGTCAGACGAGGACGGGCCTCTGAGGTGTCTTTCTGAGTTGTGGTCTTTTGCTTTTTCATTTGAGACACACTGTTGTTTTTTGCTGTTTCTCCATGAATTTTGGAGGATTGAGGAGCAGTGGTGAGGTTTTCAGGTCGGTAGGCACCGTGTGTGGCGATGACAGCTTTAAGGTTGGATGCCAGCTCCTGGATGAAAACGTCAGGGTGCTTTTGAGAAAGGATCTCCAGCAGTGGAAGTAACCTGGACAATGAACGGTAATCCTCTGCACTAAGCTGGAAGATTACAAAAGAGGAGAGCAGAGTATGCTTAACAAAACTCTCTGACACATTTCAGAACTGTAGACTGAAAAACATACATCAAAGAAAGTGTTAGTTTATCATTTGTAGAAAAAAACTCTGTCATATCAGATCTTAACACAGTGACATTTTCTGGAAAAAAAAAATTACTTCAAGATATCAAAAAAGAGAAAAGAGGCCTGGCTTGCTTGTAAAGAGAAAAAAAGAAAAGTTTGCCAATAGGTTAAAAAAAAAATTCTTGCTTTGAGACATTCTACTTAGTCCAAGACGATTGACAATGTTTTTTTCATAACTTGTGGCAGATATTTTTTAAGTAATTCAGCTGTCATTTTTTTCGCTCTTAATAGCCGGAAATAAAGCATTTTTCTAGACTTTTCAAGTGAATGTCTCTCATTCTAAGTCTATAAAGACCATTCAAAAATATAATGTAAAAATTGCTCTCCTCTTGGGTTTTGCAGTGCTGACTGGAGTGACTGGCTCCAATGCATCTTAAATGTCATTCAGTCATCGATACAGGCTACTTAAGTTTTCTGAAGGCAGTTCTGCTAACTATGAACTCAGGTTTCCTCTGCCTGTGCTCCAACTGTATGCTCATAGTCAGTCAGATAAGTCTTTATTTGCTCAGGTTTCCAGAAAATCAGGAAATCTGTGCAAGCTAGTTTCAGTGAGACAAAAAAAGCATTTGAGCAAACAGAGAAAATCAAAATATTTGAACAGCAGTATTTAAATGAAAAGCATCATTGATAGGTCAGACTGTTAAGTTGGAAGACTATTTCCTCCAAGAAAAAAAGATCCTCTGAAAACAGTTCACATTTTTATGGCATAAAAATCTGAAAAAGTTCACAATAGTCACTAAAAGGGTAAAATGAAGCTGTGCTATGGTTGAGGTACCTCAGGTCCAGAAAGCATAGTGGCTACCAGGCCAATCCCCATGCTCAGTGTCTCACTCTCTACTGAGTTCCCAAGACCTGGACCAGCAGTGTGATCCAGACCCACACAGGCCCTCTGGAGTAGAGACACAAGAAAGTCCACGACCTTGAGAGGGACAAAGAGTCACAGACAAAAGAGAACACAGAGGAGATTTAGATCAGCTTTATTTAAAAGTTAGAAATGTTTGAAATATTAACTTAAATGTAGCAGCACCATTTTCCGTTTAAACACCAGCTCTCCTAAAAATAGGACATTCTCCAGTGAGGTCAGGCTACTTTATCAGAGGCTTCTTAATCTATGAGCGAATTCATCCAGTCATTCAACTCTCTCCTAATGACAGCAACCAGAATGAAAGCAATGGGCTATTTTTGTGAGGCAGCATGACTCACTGTGGCCTGATTTCAACATAAAAACTCCCACAGGAACTACATCTGATTTTAAAGAAGCTGGAAAGGAGAGACACAATCCCTGGTGGATGAGATAACACCTCAGAGGAAGAGGGACTGCTACAGAGGAGAAGATTTTTGTCTGTTTCATTAGACTTCATCTTTTATCAACCTAATACAATGAATTTAGGACACAGACTGTCACGGGACAGACGCAGTGTATATGGTGCAGTGATACACGAGCTACAAACTTCTTGACTGTGTATTTTTAGGTGCCACCCACAGTGTCCTGAACTAGCAGCAGCCAAAGGAAACTCCAGTCTTTAACTCAGGCCCCATTTACTCATATATAGGTGTCTGGATGACTAATGTGTCAGGCTAAAGCTTTTAAACTTATCGATTGCTCTAACTGGCAGCAAGAAAACTTCAAGAACTTTGCTCAGTCAAAATGAATCATCACTATTTTATAAAACAATACAACGATTACACAACAGGATCCTTCAAGCAAACAGTATAGGAACAAATACTGCTTTATGCCGGGTAAAACTGCCTATCACCTAGTGTGAACTGAACTTTCATTTCTCTCCTCTAGTGGTGGGCAAATCAATCCAAATATCAATAATATTGATACCAACATTGGTACTGATATTGAATGATACCAGTGTAAAAAGATCAATTCACTAGTTTCTTTTTCTCTCCTGCATTCACCAAAGAAGGTTTCAACAAAGAGCCAGCCTGACTCTTTCCCAGTACAAATGCCCCTGCTTTCAAGTACTACGCTCTGAGGTCCTGCTACAGCGCAGAGCACTCACTTTGCTCCTTAGGAAAACATTTTTGCAGAACAATTTAACTGCAAGAAATATGTGCATAACCATACAAGCATTATACAAAAAGAGACATTCTTTTAGAACTTTGGTGTGGTGTTATATTTCTGTGCACTTTCTAAAAGAAAAATCCAGAAATAAAATCTTATTACCTTTTTGAATTGCAGTTTTCCAATTATCTACCTCCAAAAAATGCCTAAATTTGCTCTTTGCAGTTTGTTTCAAAGAAGTCTACACATAACAATGTTTGGAGAAATTTGTTCTGTTACTGTTCTGTTTCTGAACAAAAAGGTTTATCATGATAGTTGAGTATTTTGTTGTACCTATAAACTTTTCCCATATTCTGTCCTAGTTTTAAACTAAATCATTCAAAGAAAAAGACCCAAAGGTAAGCAGCTTGATAAGCCATCAATCTCAGATATTATAAGGTACTGATATTTGTATCAGTGATAATGACCCTGTATGTACTTGGTATTGGATTGAAACCAAATCTAGCAGTAGCTCCCACCACTATTTGTCTTACATTTGCCTCTGGCTCAAAAAGTACAAGATGGCAGAGAAGGTCAAAATCAAAACTTCACAAAGGTAATTTTAAACCAATGGCTGATTTGTCACGTTCACTTTTTCCTCTCTGCTCACCTGGATGTTTTTCCTCAGCAGCACAGCATACTGCAAAGACTCCACCATCATAGCCAACACTTGAAGCAAAGCCAGTCTCTGGCCTCTCTTCCCCGCTCGGCCCAGCAGCTGCTGCTCAACCTCCAAGAGTGTCATGGCCGACACGTCCAACTCCTCCTCATCTTTGTTGTCTTCATCTTCTGCAGCCGCCCAGCTGGTTAGCTCCTGTCGTGGAGAGAAAGGAACAAAAGAACTAATGACACATCTTTGGGACTGGATTAAATTCAATTTCGAGTGTAGGATTGAGTGTTGTATTTCCAACCTGCAGCAGTTTCAGGAAGAAGTCTCCTGGCAGATCTGAGTCTTTGAGTTCAGCCAGCAGCTGCATCAGACACTCCAGCCTCCACTGCTCTCCTGACAGCTTCTCATACAGAGCATCGTCTTCATCACTGAAAAACCAACAGAGATAAAAGACACTCAATATTACCTTTGTTTGTGTTTGGGAAGATCCTCTCTAAAATAATGAGTTAAATTCTAAAATTAAAGTTAAATTAAAACTAAAATCATCAAGGGCGTATCAATCACCTGCAGCTGTCTCTGACGCAGAGTATGACACCCCCTTCACTGCCCGGGGTGAAGCTGAAGCCTGCTGCCACCCCATTATTCTTCACCTCCTGTAAACCAGAGAGCTGCTTCAGAGCGGACAAGGCTTCTGGAGGCTCAGAGTGACCTAGGTACCACAGCAAAATCTCCTGGCAGGGGGCGCTTCAGAGCACAGAACACACACAAAGTTCATTATCAATGCTAACCCTGCCTTAAATCCGACTTATAGATAATTTTGATTGTGATGAAGTTTTTAAATTTTTCTAGTTAACTGATTATTAATAAATTATTTTCCTGCCAGACAATCTTCTATATCAGTTTCTGTTCTGATGCATACTAAAGCAAAAATGCACTAGAAACCCTCAACAATGTCAATACTTATGTAAAGTAAGATTTTTCTAAATAACCAATTTATGAACCTGTCAAAAAATAACCCCTCCTGTTCAACTGTTCATGACCCTAACAGTGTAACAGAGACTGTTTCCGTCAAGCTTTTGTCTTATCATTATTAGGAAAAAAAACATACCGCAGGTGGGAGGCATTCTGTTTTGTGAAACAGAAGAGCGAAAAGATCACCAGAAGAACTTCTTCCAGGGCTTTGAGGAGAGGAGCTGAAGGACTGTTTCCAATCACCCAGATCTGACAGTGACATGAGAAAAAAGGGAAAAAGGATGTTGACACTGACTGTATAGTTTTTTCTTCAGGAGACCTATCATGAGGTCATCATATAAAATCTCCCAACAGGTTCATAACAGAAGAGTGGAGCAGGCCTCAAACATTAAGGTCTGCTCTCACAGCCCTGCCTGGCCTCAGGAGAGCTGGCCAATCAGAGGGAAGGTAACTTGTGGAGCGGACAGCTTTTAAGTAACAGCGGCTAGAAATAAGGGTTTTCAGATAGACTGGAATAAAACACTAGTGTCACAAACAAATAAGACATTTTTTCAGTTGTACATCATGTAGGGAACCAGAGGGCCACACAAAGACTTACAAACAAACAAACAAACACAATCCTCCCTCCTTAACATTAATTCACACTGGAGGGAGGAATTACAGAGCAATGATTTTCTCAATTATAAAAGTAAATCATTTTAAATCAATATGTGAACTGTATGGTTCCATTAGTAGTCATTAGCAGTTTTCATTAGTAGTTAGCAGGATCATGTAAAGTGATAGTTAAGCAATTTAAGAGCCCTTCATGCAGGTAGAGACAAGACTCCCCCTTTTCAGCTCACCCTGTCAAGTTTCTCATCTTCATGACCACCTTTTTCATGATCCATCTTAATCATCACTTTGTACTTTAAGATGAATGTAGGATAATATAGCTTCCAAAGGTACGTTTGATAAATGTCACTATAATTACACCAATTACAGTGTTATACCAAGGGCATAAGCTATAATAATGATTATGAATTTGAGAGCTATCACAGCAATACTGAGCAGAAGTATGTTATGTTTTAAGTGGTTAACTCCTCACCTTATACACGTCCTCCACACACTGAGTCACCTCCTCCTCCTCCACTGCAATTTGAGAACAGCCTTCATCTGGAAAACATGCACATGTACTGCACTGTTCAGCCATATAAAGTGATTACTATGCATTTGATGTTTTTGGCAGAAATTTACGAACACAGCAGGAAATGACCAAAATCAGTTTACAAGTGAGAAAATACTTGCAAGCAAAAAAAAAAAAAAAAAACAAGAACAGATTTTGTCTTCATGCAGACATGATCCCTTAAAGAGTGAGCTGCTTTTTGTTTATACTGCCTCTACTCTTTCATGATAAACCACACATGGCTGAGACAGCCATGCTACTGACCAGAAGCAGTGGTGCAGTGCAGAAGAGGTGCAAGCAGGGGAGTGAGCAGGTACTTCTGGGCAAAGCAAGGTTTCTCATGCACCATGGAGAGCGCCGCCCTGGTGACCACACGCTGGAACTGCTGCGCTGTCAGCTTGTCTTTGAAATGGAGAAGCTCAAGAATCTAGATGACGTAAAACACAACAAACAAAAACCTCTTATTCCTAGTTTCTGGTTTGCCTTTATTGCTTAAAACTGGTACAATGCAAGTACTATCAAAGTAGTCATAGCATTAAGTAATGATAGATGTAATTTGGTCCTCAACTGTTTTAAATATTTGTGAGTCAGTGACATGCTGCATATATTTTTGATCAAAGGGTAAATTTCTATAACATACTTGTGTGGAATAAGTTTAATACTGTAAATTTTCATAAAATGCTGCATATGGACAAATTTTGCGTCGGGCACCAACAAAACCTCAGAACTGAACAGAAACTGCAAAGACTCATGAATGTATGTGTGTGTACGTGTTTCTGTTGAACTGACCTGAGGACACACTTGTCTGTAGTAACTGTCTGCTGAGGCCGACTGTTGTGGGCAGGTCACCAGGATCCGGGCCACACTCTCACATTTCTTCCAGTCTGACTCGCCCCCTACAGGACACAGAGGGTATTTCAGTGTTTGGCAGCATCAAATATAAGTTTTGTATTTAAATCCAGTATCAGAAACAGATTAAATGCCAGGTAAGTTCACTTATTCATGAGTTTGTGTTGGTGTTTCACAGTTTGATATAGAGGTTTAACAATAATGAACTATTGTTTGACTTTCTGACAAGATGAGAGACACTGAGCAGATAATTCAAAGCAAAAACAAGCACAATGGAGACAATTAGTCAATGAATACCTTACTCACAGTATGTAACACTTCAGTAATTCTTCTGTAAACGAGTGATCCTTCGTTTCTCTCAGTTAGCATTTCTTTCATCACTGCTGATTCCACTATTTCCCTGTTACTCCTGTCATGACTTTCCTCCTCTCCCTCACCTGTTCCTCCTCCCAGGATTGCCCTCACCACAGCTTGGACACCATTCGGTTCTGTCAGTCTTTCCGACAGCAGCTGACCACACAGACGCCTCAGCCAGGCAGGGGCTGATCCCAGAGCTGCTCTGCTGCTGGAACCACCTGAGACCCCCTTAGAAGACTGAGGATGTATGGTAAATGAAGACTGTCACTTTCGACCAATGCTTTATTAAATGTATTTGACCTACAACAAAGTAACATAAAAGTTTGAACTATGACCACTCAATTAACGGGCAATAACCCTCACCTGTTTGGGTCCACCTTGGAGGATGAGCAGCTCCTTGATAACTATTGGCTGGTAGACTTTTCCCAGAAGATCTCTGAGTGCCTCTTTGCACTTCTGACGTTCCTCAGTACTGAGCTCCTGGATTTATGGTATTTGATATATGAAAAAAAAAAAAGAAATAGACAGAATGACTGATTCATTTCATTTCTCTTAAAGACCTTTAAAGAAATCCAACATGTTATTGAACACAGCGGTGAATAAACTGAACACATGTGAAAAGCTTTGCAACCTCATGACATTTACTGTTTACTTTTTGTACTGTCAAGCTACTGTCATGAAAAAGCTGACTGGTAACATTTTTGAATGTGCATACTGCCACCTACTGGAAGACAAAGTGAATGGAGTTGTTTCATCTGGATCGTCAACAGCCTTATTCATTCAGGCAACACAGAGGGCTGGTCAGTCATTGTCAGAAAACCTCTTTGAGAGCTTGTGCTGTTTTAAATTTCATTTTATTTACTGGGGTAGATCCCTTGCAATGGGCCATCTTTTTGACGAGAAGTCGAGAAAGATTACACTCACAGTATGAATTAACAACATAAATTGTAAACAACACACTGGCAGAAAACAGCCCAATTAGACAAATCAATGTTTAGATTTTTAAACTCATCCTATTCAGCTCAAAGGTTAATTTTCAAACAGAGAAATAATGATGATTTAAAAAACACTTAAAAAAAAACAATGTTAAGGGTTTACCTTCTCCTCTTCTGTGCTTCCTTCTTCTGCTCGAGGTGGTTGGTGGCCAAGTTGGCAAAGGGCAGCCATCACATCCCCTAAATGTCGTGTGAACACCAATGTTGCCAGAGAAGACAGCTCAGCCAACCTCAAGAGGACATTTGTCGTGATCAAAAGGCGTCGTCTCCTTTCCGACACTTTCCCACCACAGACTAGTTTTTCCACCATCAGCCCAAACGCTGACCTGCACCCTAGAGGCACTCCAACTCCTGCAGCCAGGTAGGGACAGAGCCCCAGACACACCACAAATTGAAGAGCAGCTCCTAGAGTCTTTTGCTGGCTGACACTGAGGACGTCAGGAGGTAGAGGAGGAGCCGCCTCTGGAGTTCGTTGTTTAACTGCAGGGGGAGGAGGTGTCTGCTCAAAAAGTTCAAGTTCATTGGCGAGGTGTCGTGCTAGAGTGAGAAACAGGAGGAGACATTCCTGGACAAAACTCCATGTCGTTTCATCTGTGTCACTAGAAAACCAGTCTGCTTCCTCCTTCACCTTCTCCCTCAGCCTCCTCACATACTCAAAGCTGGAGTTGCTGTGCAGCCGCTCCAGGAGCAGAGCTGTGTTGGCTCGCAAGACTGCCACCATGGCCTCCTGGTGCGAGGACTGAGTGTTGTGCACTGACCCATCTGTGAGACAACACAACAAGAAACCATGTCATGAGGGTTGATTGTGTAGATGCTGTCAATAAGTGGTTTTACAGTGGTACCAGTATCTGCTCAACAATGATGCTTTACTCCATGTGCTCAGAGCAGTGCTGAGGGTATTGTAAACTATGGTGCCATAATGTTCTCTGCTTAGTAAAGTGGGCAGAGAGGAGAATATCTTTTAATATTACTTTTATGAACTCTGAAGTATTTTCTTTGCTTGAAAAAAGCTTGTACAGGAACCTGTTAAAATATTAGATAAAGGACAAATATGTTTATGCTGTTGATTGTCCATCAAATCATTAATTCAAAGCCATAACGAAAACATACATCTAACAATAACCCGTTACAACGTTTCTCGGTCAGGGTTGTTACATTTACGATTTTATTCATCAAATTAACTTCAGTTTGTCTAAACTCTTCACCTACCACCAAGAGGTTTAGTGAGGATGCTGATCGCTGAGAAGATCGCTGAAGTCATATCGTCATGGTAACTGCTTGAGATATTCTGTTAAACTTCAACTAACACTTTTGTCATACTCTGTCAGACCAGACATCTCTGAACAATGACATTTGGTTTAAACCATAGACATTATAAATGGTTTAAACCCTGAAACATGTTGTGATGGTGCTGTGTTCATCCCAAAATGGCGCTGAAATTGTACGTCATCGTGTGTTGCTTTACGGGATTGGCTGATGTTGCGTTCATGGTACAGCTAGAAATATCGTTATTTAAAGACAGTGTTAAATTTTCACCGATTGTTACAGGTTGTAGCTACAAGGCAAATTGAACGAAGAAGATGCTTCATTCAATTAAATAATAAATGTGTTGGATAGGGTCGTACCAACCGGTTCACAGTTTGAACTTGATTTCACAGGACAACCTTTCACAGGTCAGACAGAAGAAAGACCGTCGCTTGTGTTTTGCCATGTTAACATAATTGTACAATCAGAATTTACTGAATTTGTGACAAACCCATGAAGTTCCACGCATATCAGTGTAGTGAAATGGGTGATCATAACTAACAAAATCAAACATTTACGTAAAACACTCCTTTTCTTTTTCTGTTTGAAACGAAAAATTACTCATGTAAATAAGCCCATTAAAATTTATAGCTAAGCTCTGAGATTTTTATTCCTATTATCAAGTTGAAATTTTGAGACTATTAAAATTCAAGTATTTATCTCAAGGTATTTACTTTTTATCTCAAAATGCTGACTTCTCATAATTTGGATTTAACCATCAATAGTTTGACTTAATGTTGATATATATTCAACATTTGTTTTTCTTAACATGAAACCACAAAAAGTCAATTTTCCAGTACCATAAGCACAATCCTTATACTGAACATGCATTTTGAGGAAAGACAAAAAAAAGGAAAAGATCAAAGTTAAAAAAAAAAAAAAAGTGTACACAGTTTCCTCTTGGTGAAATACATCTGTCTCATACTTGACCTCCACTCCTCAGATCACAGGCCCCAAAAGCCTAGCAGTAAAAAGGCCCAATGTAAGCATATATTAATCCAGTTTGTCCAACAGAATGTGAATTTCCCCTTGTGGGATGAAGTATAACAGCTACAAAAATCTAAATTAAAGAGTAATCATTTGCCCAATTTCTACATTACATTTCAACTAATCCTTTGACTTAGTTTTAAGTGCCTCCTTTTTGGGGCACTGTATCCTTCCTCCTGTGCAACTAAGTAATCAACTTTATGAAGAATGCTTAAGGTCTTTTTAGATACAGAAATTTAAATGTTTTGACTTTTGAACTGAAAATTGCAGAGTCAGTTTTTGTGAGCTTGCAGGTGCTCATATGACAGCCTGGCCTCAATAAATGTAACTGCATTTGTGACCCAAGCACAACTAGGAATTATTTACATACCAGTCATGGCAGGGTTCCCCCCCACAGTGTTTAACTAGTGTCCTACAAAGACTCAAAGCCCATTACAAGAATTTTTACACTTAAGAAGCAGAGGCAGCTCAAGTACCCAGAGTATTTATTAGCATCTGGCCATTGAAAAGTTGAGTCTCATACAAGACCTGAAAAGGAAGAGACAGCAGTTAGTCAGCAGACCCAATAAATATCATAGCAATGTCGTGTGGATCTAGTTGTCTTACCAACAGGTTCTTTAGTAGCCTCCCTTGGTTTGAGCTTGAACTGGCATCTGTACAGGGGCTTTGACCGGCACATGTTGCACCACAGGTTCTTGTACAGGAATGTTCAGCATCACAGGGTTTTTGATAACTGGGATATATTGTGGCATGGGTGCAACTAGAGGCTCTCCTGGAGTGTAGCGACTTTGAGCAAACACTGCTCTTCCTCGCTGGTAGCGTGAACGAGAACTGAAGCCGTAGACTGGATCCAGGTCAGAAACATCACTAAAGATTGGCCCAGAGTCCTCGTCCCCTGCACTGTTGGATGATGAAGATCCAGAGCTCCAGGCAGCACCTCCTGCAGGGGCCATAGCACTTCCATGTGAGCCTGCTCCATAACCAGCACCATAGCTGCCACCACTGCCATCATAGGCACCTGCAGGGGCAGAAGCATAGCTGCCCCCACTGGCAGGTGCATAACCAGCACCATAGCTAACTCCACTGCCATCATACCCAGTGCCATAAACTCCAGCAACAGGGACATAACTTGGGCTGGCTAGAATTGGTAGAGAGGAGCTGCTGCCCAGGCCAGAACTCTCCACTCTTCCTGAGCCCAGAGAGGAAGCAGGGAGAGATTGAGCCATGTGGCTTGTGGCTGCTAGATCAGGAGCCCCTGCTCCTTGTTCTGAAGAGATTGAGGACACACACAAACATCAAATACAGTCGCAACCAAATGGTGTCATTTGTCTTCTTTTAATTCAGTAGTTTACCTTTCCAAACTGGGAGAGAGGAAATACTCCCTACAAGTAGACATACAACCAGCAGAACCCTAAATGACAAAAAAAAAATACACTTAATCATGAAGTTTAAATATAAATATCCAAATACCTGTCTTTTACTTGCCTCATTGCTGCTCAGTTACCCAAACTGCAAAGACAAGTAGAGATTGCCCACAAAACTGTAATAAAAAACACTCAAGTTGAAAGCTCCAGTCTCACAAATGATCACCACAATAATGTCAAAAACTCAAAATCTAAATCCTGAATAAAATTGCCTTGTACCTGTTGACAAACTTGTAGATTTTCTCTTTGGGAGACTCAGTAGTAGCATTACCAAGTGCTAAAGCTTCTTTTAAGTCATTCTTGATGTGGTGAGAAGTGATTGCTGAGCAGTAACAGCTGGTGGTAAAGCACACCTGCAGAGTGATTGACTGACCCTGACCTTGTCAATAATGCAGGTCCCAGATAAGTGCAGCCACAGTCTATGTAAGAGACTTATTAAACATTGTAGCACAACTGGCTTCCACTGCTATCTGTGCCCATTTAATGACAAAAGGTTTACAACATGTTAGTCTAACAGCTCTTTGTAAAGAGAAAGATACATATCAGCAAAAGCTGTATAAATACTTCAGTAAACTATGAAATATATCTATTTACTTGAATCTGAATAGATGTATTTACATTTTGACTGGCCGCTGGATGGATGGATGGATG